>JAECUM010078623.1:0-11279 GCA_016617855.1 Megalonaias nervosa | reverse complement strand
TGCACCAACTTACAACCAGCAGATTATCTGCCGCTTCAATGGATACCCTTACCTTGTGGTACAGGGGATATTTTAATTTGATTTCGGTCCGAGCACTTAGTTGACTTTAACTTGTGGTTCAGCAACACAGTCATGCTTAGACAGAAACTGCATCCCCATACCGCAAGAAAACCACGATTAGACCACTGGAAATAGTCTTCGACAATTCATGCTTTTTATGGATTTTTAAAGGTTAGTATGCGGGAGGTTTGCATGGTTATGGCATATCCCAGGCACCAACTTGGTGTCAGATAATAATTCGATCGCTTGAATGGATGCCCTTACCGTGTCATTTGCAATAAAGAATATCATACTTGCTCATTTCTGGTATTTTAACATATATATTTTGATTTCGTGTGTCAAACAGGCGGCACTATAGTGTCCCATAATTGCTGTTAGGATGCTCTAACTACAGCTGATGTACCCTTTTCAAGCCACCTGAGAAATACTTTTAAACACACAGAAAGAAACTATGCATAATTCAGCCCATATACGCATTATGTTTCGTCAATACGCTCTGGATTCAACTTACCCATATCTTTTGCCTTCACAAAACTCAACCTTTCGTAGCTCACAAAACGGAGACCTGACCAGGCTTGGCTGTTGTGGACTATCAGGTTTATCATGCAGAATCTAGCTGGCTGTTTTTTAATTTCTGCTGTTATAAATGTTTTCTCCAGCAATGTCTTTCAAAATGGTCGTGCACTTTAATGATGTTTGGAACTGTCTCGTGTACTGCTTTCTCCCACCTTTCTAGAGCTCTTTTTCGCGCTTCTGTTAGGTCATTTCCCACCTTTGTTACTAGGTTTTCAGGTCTCGGCTCTTTAATCTGATGATGGTCTTAGCGACATGACTACTTTATAGTCATTTTCGTAGTAAATGGTATCGATTCATGGCCTCAACCATCTCACTTCGTCTATTTTGGGTCAGATTTCCAAAAATTGCTTTCCCATTCTGGTTTCCAAACTTTATTTTAATAATATAGTCTCTGCACGTTGGATACCAATTTGATATCAGCATTGCACGGGAATCATCCATCTAGCTATATGTGATCAAATTGCTCCACTCTCTTTCAGCCCATATTGAGACTTAATTCGAAACATGATAAATACATACATCTTCAGCATTCTGCAACAAATTCTCTGTTAGCCTCCGTGGAACCAATTGTTTAACGCAGCTTATGGTATGCTCACTGTCTAGCTGCTTGTAGTTTAATATCATTGTGTCGTGTTTTCTTACACTCTCCCTTGCTTCCCATCCCGTGACTCGCCCATGACACGGAGGGTTGTTTCGCATAATCAGTAGATTTGGACTCTTGCATTCGACAATTTAAAAAAGACACAGTTTAGTATGCTAGTGCATCACCGAATTCAGAACGAACCAAGTATTGACAGCGACAATTGGAGTTCTTGTTTCCAAATGTGACGACCCTTTTGGTGTAGTTTGTTTATACCTACCATTGTACATTTCTAATATTGTTTCTTTCCCTGACTTGAGAACAAATGGCTTTGTAATGCTAATTCTAGTAAAATTGGAATAACTTACCCAGAGTTTACATTTGTACTTGTTAGTGCGTAATAAACGCAAACACAATTGACGTAATATTATTGCCATATAATGAGTTGGAAACGCCATACATTGTAAATTATGTCACCTTACCAAAACACAAACCATGCCTACATTTGATATATAATTCAGTCTACAACTTGTGCAATAATGATATATTGTCAAAAACCAACATCCTTGAAGTAATTTTTGTTTAAATCTGTATGCATGTATGCATGAATGTATGAATGTATCGGCATTTAGCAGCACCTCGGCATAATAACGGTTATAAGGTGCCACTTAAAAGTAAAGTTCCAAAATAAAAATGAAGAATTGCACAAAAACATTGGTTACACTAAGTAGAAATGAGCATAAACATAAGTAATAAACAACGAGCGACACAATATATCAAACAAATAATATATATGTAGAAATACGTGCAAACACACACACACACACACACACACAATCACATGCACATTACTGAGTTAAATAATGAGCCAGATGGATGTATACCTCTTGCAACTGTTCAAAATACATATATCTACTACATAAATACCTAGATGCAAACATGCATGAATGCATGAATGCATGCATACATACATACATGCATACATACAACATACATACATACATACATACATACATACATACATACATACATACATAAACACATACATAAACACATACATACATAAATACATACATCATATTGCCACCGACAAGGATGATTCTAACAGCCCACACTAATTAAGGACAAAAGTGCGAATTGTTTATTGATTTAAACACCATTTATACATTGATCCATTCTAGAACAATTAGTAAAGGATTACCCCCAGATTGGGATACAAACACTTATCTCAATCTCTCTCCATAGAATCACATGAAGGATGTATTACAGGTACCAAAACAATTGGTCAGAAAAGTTTAGCTATGATTACGTGCAAGTGAATCATGGTAAAGAACAATCATAAGTTGCACGTGGCATGTGGCTCTATCATACGTTTTTTGAATGACCAAGTTCGCAAAATGACCTAAATGCTTGACTGCGTAAAGCTTTGGGAATATGTCACTACAGGGCTGAGAAATAATTAAAAGATATTCAGATCGGTTGAGATTACAAAATAATCTATTTGCATGGTGTCAAATCTGTTTATATACTAGATATTCCAATATTGTAATCACCATTTAGAAAGCAAGTTTTTCACAGATGAGTAATCATGCGAAAACACGTCATTGAAAACTGAACAGTGGGCATGAATTCGAGATAATATATTATAGTGTCAATATTGCTTAGATACCATCTGTTCATTAAATAAATTTGTTTTAGATGAGCTATATTCAAGTCGGAGACAAGTAAGATAAGTAAGTTTCAATCTTTTTTCCTGGTTCTATTATACACAAATACAGTGATATCGGGATGCCTGTCATTCAGTAACAATTAAATCCCACTAATAGATTCGGCCTGTCTTCATTGTGCATTACATATTTAGATTGCTTAGCTGATTAAGAGCATTAACCATGTACAATATGGTTTAAATCAATTTTATTTATGACAACATTAATATAATCGCTAATATGGATAATTTTATGCCCCGCTTTCAATGTATACCTTAAAATGGCATACCACTAAAAACGGAAGAAAGGAAACCAAAGAAGAAAGAAGCAAGAGCCTCAGGGTGGTACAATATACAAATCATCATGCGAGGGTAACATTAACATTCATGAACTGTCAAAATTTAACTAGATAGAGTAGTTAAAACAAATGGAAGTTTATATATCACCTTATCTGCGTGATTGATGGATAAATTACATGATATAAGGAAAGTTAATTTCAGTTTTAAAACTATCTCCATTCATCCCGATGAATATGTGCGCACACTATTATTTTACTGTTAAATTATTTAATCAGATATACTTTCTAAAACGATCCTTGCAAAGTACATCGCGAACTGGGGTTTATTCCTGATACTATTATAACATTTTCGTTTAAATTAACAATTTATATCTGTATGACCTTTAAGTGTTATTACTCGATGTACATCCTAATACATTGGTAATCATTTCTGTGGTTCTTTCTTGATGTGAGGTTACTCACTCAGTCGACCTCTGTATGTATCTTTATGCAACATGTAATGTCTCTGATCAACATCTCTTTGGGGCAATCGATGTTTAAAGGTGCACCTTTTGTTTCTACTGATAATACTACGATGTTCGATGATGCTGGTGTTCTTATCGGTTACCAGGACCAGTCCGACAATGAAGAGCATCATCATCAAGTTGAACATCAATACCTGCATTACAAACCACCACAATGAGACACGCGAAAGTATCACATATGAAATAAACTCTCCAAATTTAACTTGTCATACGAACAACTAGTGAGATTAGACCAATGTTCAGGATTTTCCAAGGAAGTTCCATTTCAGGTCGCAACAATTTATCAAGTTCGATTTTATCTTTCAAAAAAATATTTGTTGCGATGGGATTATACGATTGGGCCTCGTTGTGTAAACCAGTCGAGAGTAAGCGTGTAGTAGCAGAATATGAACGAATATACAACGAGATTTTTTCTAAATATCAGCAGCAGGAATCCACGAATTACATTCATCAGGATATCCATTCCATCTGGCCCATGATTCTTTACTGCGTTGTGTTAACATCTTTTTAATTATGTATATTTCTTGGAAGTTGTTTGCAAATTCATGTTTGTAAAACGATCTTAATACAGATTCTCCACTCGAATATGTTATCTAATTAGTCATCGGAACAATATTGACCACATTGCTCACCACTAATACTTTTTCGGTCAAATTCGGAGTGTTTCCTTCGAATGTTAGTTTTACTTTAGGAATTCCATGGCGATCACCAAGTCGATACCAACGTCAATTATACAGCGCATCTGCATCTGCGGCGCTATTTGGTTTTTGTTCTCGGGCTTCAGTTTGTGTCATTATAACACTATAATCTTTGGTGTTATTATACTCCGATACGAGATTTGATAAGATGTTGATCTATCTCGATGTTCCACTCGCTGAAAAGTTTAATTTTTCAATGTTCTGTTGAATCTCTTGACGACAACTGTTTTTTCCTGATTGTGCGTTTAATCTTCGTATATAGTCAAACCTCCTATTGTAAAATTCTCCGTTGTTATCCCCTCATAACTTATTCAGTTTAACCCCGGTTGACTAAAACGCGTTTTTGATGGTAAGCCCGGTTTTACCCTTGAGGAATACTCCATTCGAACTTGCTGTATACGTAGATGATGTTCAGCAAATATTTATATCAGTCATTATCCTTTTAAAACTTGAGAAGACCAGCGGAGTGAATATTATCAACTCAGTCAGATATTAATTCGTAGTGGACATATTGTACAGCGCCTCAAAGATTTATTTCCTTCCAACATAAGTTTTGTATCGCAATCGCATACAATTTCTATTTTAATACGTAATCAATAACAGTCATCGGAAGAGTTTTTAACTGTCATCGTCAATCATCGACCTCTATTATTCTTTCTGGTAAATACCGACTGCATACTGCCGTCAATTTGGGCATGAACTTTGACTTCCTTTCACCACAATCCACACATTTACATTTGATGCTATAACGACCATTTTCGGATTTAGTTAGTTTTTCATCAGCATTATCAGTCCATGTTTTACAATGTAAGCAGTAAATGTTGTTCATCTTTATGCTGTAATAAAATTTACACAAAACAAACATTTAATTAGACTTGAACTTCAACAAAATTATCCAACGTCGGGTGTTGTTCAAACATCAACAATGAATCCAACGGAGAGGTATAGTCAGCACGTCATAAGATGTAACAAATACAATACAACACATACGAGTTACTGTCAACTTGTTGTATTTGGAAGGAGTTACTAACTAGTCCTTACGGGCTAGCGTACTCGCGAATGGCATCTCGGGTGGTAATCGCAAACCAATCAAAGTACTCTGCGTCCGATGAATCTTTGGCATGATAAAGAAAGGCCCAATGGGCTCATGGCCCTTCGAAAAAATTCTGAATGTTCACTACGCAACATCAACTGGCAAGTCTTCTTGATAGTCTCATCTTACAGGTAATCGATCCTTTCAAAATACACCGTTGATTCCAGGTATTTCCGCCAACGCTTGCTCGACATCAAAATTGCTTATCGGCACACTGTTCCAGGAAGAAATAATCCTTTGCTTCTTTCCGTCCCTGGTAAGAAGAGACCTCTGCATCGACTTGGCTTGCCAGTTAGCCTTCTTTAAACGCCAGGAGGAATGTTGTTCTCTGCCGACTAACTTTCAGGTTTATCTAGGTAACAACGTACCCGTGACTGCGGCTATCAGCATGCCAATAAAACCGTATTATTTCTTGATCTGAGCCGCGAACATTTTCAACATCACTTCGGTACTACCCGATCGATGCTTAACGATCTTATTATGCTGCTCCGCTGTCACGATGACGTTTTCATTTCCTGATAATTGTGTGGTTTGGATAATCTTATCGCAAACGAAGATCCTCGCTTATCCGCACTAGTTATTATTTTCCGCTGATTATCTACCAGAGATAATCCGATCTGCTGATTCGACAATATACAACTTTGCTTACATACACACAGATTTTGATTTTCGTTTAGGCATTCATTTGGTGACCCTTAACATTCTTTCTGCAGCGCTGCAAAAATCTGTTTGTGCAAAAGAATTGGCCTAAAAAGAGTTTCACTCGTTAGAATATCCTTAGCTCGATGTGACAATGATTATCGCTTTATGCCCACGGCGGAAAGCTCCATTTTCGAAAACGTTACCGCAGCATCATGATGCCGCCTTGTGATTTGCCCATGATATTTCTCCGGTTGTCGATGGGAGTCCAGCGAACCCAACACCGGCAGCAACAGTGGTAGCAGCAATGCGATCATCGGGCCAATTGCACCTAAAATCCCTCCTTGTTTTACTACCAGAGACATTTTCAAATTTAGTCCTGTTCGCCTCGGCCTATCCGCGTTTAAGGTTAAGCGCTGTGTCGCCGTCGAGTTAACATCATTTTTTCATGACCTTTTGTGGCTTCTAGGGACGCGGATACCATCAAAGTAACGCTGGTTCGCACAACCGCCTGCTGTTGAGATTCCGTCTAAGTCTTATTCGCTGACGAAGATAGCATTTCTTATACTTATCTTTACGTTATTCACATCCGAGTTGACCTGATTAAACAATCTCGGTCATTTTACCAGACAACACGTCAAGGGTCATCGTCTTAACACATAAAATTACCGCGTATATCGGGAAATAGTTTGCGACTAATTCCAAGAGTGAGCATTTGTCTTCGATATCTGTCATATAATTTTTCAATCGCTGATCGTGTTTTGAAACGTCAAAATGATAAGTCGTGTACAGCCTCTCAAAATCATCGGCTGAGATGTGTGTTTCAGTGTCGGTTTCCTTATATGTTTCAATCGCCTCCACCAGCATCGTCTCTGTTTTCGTGGTTGTATTCACATTCAACTTCTCGTTCAGGATATCCCAGACTATTAGTCTAGAGAGAGAGTCTTCTGAGATCCATGTTCTCGGAATATGAATATTAAAATCTTGATTGTTGCGACGCATGTTCTTTTGGAACGCGATGAATATGTGACTCGAAATTTTCTCACCTGATAGCGTTGTACTTCTCCACGATCCTGATAACGTAGCCGCGAGATAAGTATTACTGATATGGACTAGCGTTTGTTCCAAATAAATCTTTTCCGAAAACCGACTAAGTCGATTTTTTAATTCTAACTCGTGTGTGCTCGACGGGGTTACGCTCGTCATACAGAGGGATAACGCGTTAATAACAAATTGATCATCAACAACAAGTCCATCATTGTGCATATAGACACCTAGATCAGCTCGTCCGAAGATCAACGTCTGATTTATCCCGCTAAGACAACGTGGTTACATCCCAACAAAAATCAATACAGAACTCAGCGGAAGAAACGTTTCATTCTCGTTGCCCGAGTTCATTAACGCCTATCGTCTTGATGCAAAAACAACGAAAACTTGGTATTAACAAATCAGGTTCGGTTGATAAACCCAACTCGGTCGAAATGATCGTATTGTCCTCTCCAAAAATATAATAACCCCAATCGCTATCGATCCTTATAACGTTCATAATCGTTATGATGAAAATTATATCGTCATAAGAATTAAACCTGAGTTGATTCATTGAGCAGTTTCAGAAGACCGCGTCGGTGAGTAAACCGTGATGTGCTAGCGGTGATACTTCTAATCCTGATAACACTTGCGGAAGATAATGCTTTGTTGCTTTAGTAACACCGCGGCGAAAAAGGACATTTAAACTCCATTGACAAAGTCGGTGATAATGTTTGAGAGAGGGGAGCAGCGGAATTCTGGTATGTCCTTAATGATGATGTTATTGCCAACAAGTTTGCCATCTAGAGGGATACGTTCAGTGTATCTTCTGATCACTGGTTCAAAATGATTACCCTAACTTCATTGTAGCATCGATAATGACTCCCATGGGTTATCTTTTAATCAACATCGGAACAAGGACAACAACTCATCACGGAAGCTAATTCTGATCCGCAAGTGGTGGTTTCCGTTAGTTGGGACTATTCTTCAATTTGGTGTTTGGTTTAATGGTGGTTAATAAATTCGTCCAACGTTTGTTCCAATGAAATTCCATGGACATTATTACTCATCTTGTTTGTCCAATTAGCAATTTCGTCGCTTATTTATGTAAACATGAAATATAACTTATCATCGTCCAGTTCTTTTTGGGGAAGAGAGTATTTGACCATACAAAGTGATCTCCACCTGGTCATTAATTGGATTATATAATTAAGGATGATGATGTCAACGCAGGTGGCAATGCGAGGATGGCAATGCGACCTTGAATATGTCTGACTGATAACCAGGAGAAGATCACTTTTGTGGTCATATTCTCTTCTCCCTGCTATACTATTATGTACATGAAAGATCAAGGTAATTTATATGCTTTCAATGGCGTGCATTAATGTTTATTTATGTAGGTAATTAAATTTGGTTGCATCACAGCTGGCATTGAATTCCATTTAAACTGTGCACGCAAAATTATTTGTGTGGAGTGTGGGCTAGGTTGCTTTGCATGGTTTCTCACTTCTGGAAAAATGTAAATTTTGGGAAATAGTAGAGTGAGCTCTGGTGCATTGTGTGCTGCTTTGGCTATAATTGCTGATTTAATAAAACATTAACGAATGATAAACAATTAGCAACCCGGGGTCTTGTAGCGAAACAAACATATACAACAACAACAACAACAACAACAGCAGCAGTTGCAATAATAATAATAATAATAATAATAACCATGTTCATCATCATCACCATTTGTTTTTGTAACATAGACTATCGGCCTGAATTACATGTATGCATTAAAAATATTTTACAACCACAAAACATAACATCGCAAACACCATATTAACATACCTACGCATAGCATCGGATTAACATAGAGAATCTTTTACTTTTATAGATTTTGCTATATAAATAGCACAATTATGTATTATTATTATTATTATTATTATTATTATTATTATTATTATTATTATTCATTAATTCATTCTCTGGATAAATTTATAGATTTTGATGTAATTCTCATTGCTATGAACGTACGAAGATGCACAGACCTTTCTCAAATTATCGTACAAGGGACATTTAACAGCAAAATGGAACTGATCTCCCGTATCTGCACAGTATGGAAAAGTCTTTTAACATAATGGATATTTTAAACGTACCTATATTTGTCGCCATGGGATATGTTCCATTGCTGAGTATACATAGAAAGCTAACTCTGTACGATGAGTTCAAACAACTACATAGCATTGACATCTCTGATCGTTTCTGATCTTATTATAGAATCGTAACGTATCCGTTTGATTTAACATTCCATTTATTTTTTGTTGAAAAATATTTACAACGTTGATTAAATATAATGAAAAACAGTTTCTCATCACCACCCCTTGATTAACCCAAACATCTCAAATTCCGTATAAAAGCAGCAGATTATTAACTTTATTTATCCAACAATCAGTGTTCGCCCTATGTCAGTTGTAGGTTATAGCTTTGTTTCACGAGTCTATCATCAGTCATCTTTAATACTTTGAACTAGCACTTAAAAATCTATATAATATTACTTCACTTGCATGCTACTTAACTCATTATAGATAAAAGTGTTTGAAGTGTGTTTTGTAATGCCAATAATATATTTAGAAAATAACATTTGTACAGCTTCAATCTCATTTGCTTTGTAGAAACTCCAGCCTTCAGACCCACGATTCAAACTTGGTCTATTTTAGTATTTTGTGGAATAGAATTTTTGCAGACAGTTTACCAATCCGATTAAGTCTAGTTTTCAAACTTCCTCCTGCAAGCCTGTGCTGCTAGAGTTTTCTGAAGAGAATACACAGCCAAAACATATATACTAAGATACTGTCTCAATCACAAATCACCAACATACCATTTTTCGTATCGTCTCAGATATCCCCCTCTTCGAAATTTACATGGGTTTGTTCCAGGTTTATATTTAATTTCCATATGTTTCAGTATTCTTTTAGTTTATTTAAAATTCTTTGATGTTCAGTATTTGCCTCGGCAAAGGCAACCAAATCATTTCCATAAAACAGCAGTAATAAATTAGCAAATTCTATTATTACACCATTATTCTGGTCAGAAATATGTGTATTCAAATAATTTAAAAATAATGAATATAAAATTGGTAATAAAGACAACATTGCTTTACTACAGTCAGGCATTTATATATTTCGTTAAACCATTTGTTTTTGTTTTTTTTCTTCACACAATCGTTGACATTTGCATGTATGGCTTTTAGAATAGTAAGCATTTCACTTCTAATATTTTCATATACTAATTTATGAAAAAGTAAGCTCCTATCAATACTGTCAAAAGTTTTGTTTATTTATAACTTTTATTATTTATTTTTTTATAATGGACAAAACGAATATAAATATATTATATAGAGTGGAATCTGCACTTCTAAAACGAGCGTATTATTCAGCTAAAATTGCATTTTCTTTGATCCAGTTAGCTAGTCTTTCATTTAAATTTGAGGTAAATATTTAGCTGAGGACGGGTAAATGACTAATCTTTCTATAATGTTCAGGCATATTTATATTAGTCTGTTGTGAATGGGTGCGATAGCAGTAGTGGTCAAACACTTAGGTAAGTATTAAAGATCAAACAATTTATTGAAAATAGACACTAAGATAGGTACAGTAAAAATATTTCCGGTTCCCTTAAAAATCACTCCAAAGTTCATAAATTCCATATAATTTTTATAACTTGCTGCGCTTCTGCTTCAGTTACTTTACAGTTCAGATTTTCTTGGCTGATATTAGTTATTTCGTTTACTCTGAAATGTTGAAATGTTGGTCCATCATATTAAATATTAAATAATTCAATATAATAATAATAATAATAACAATAATAATAATAATAATAATAATAATAATAATAATAATAATAATAATTCCACCCAGACAGCATTAAATTAACAGGTTTTAAACCTTTTCATAGACACATCACTAAACTGCGCTAAATGAAAAGGGTATTCAACTGTTCTGTTTGACAACCGTTTGACAATCTGAATAAAATCATTACATATACGACGATAATGCTATGATATATATATATATATATATATATATATATATATA
>JAECUM010078621.1:0-15546 GCA_016617855.1 Megalonaias nervosa | reverse complement strand
ATCATTTTTTGGTGATGTGTGCTCAGTCGTGATAGAATATGGGCTGATGTGTGCAGGCAAGGCGATGGGTGCCGTTTACCCGCGGACCTGGGTTCGAATCTCCATAGAGTACAAATTAAAATGATATAACCTGTATGAAAATATTATTTGTATTAAATATTAATTATGCCTACTATTATCAAGCACTCTACTATAGAATCCAAGGATAGTATTTTCCGTTCTGTCTGGTGTATATTTATAATTCTCTCTCTCTCTCTCTATATATATATATATATATATATATATATATATATATATATAGTATATATATATATATATATATATATATATATAAATATATATATATATATATATATTATGTTATTTTGTTAATTAAATTAATGAAGTATGTATATCCGTATGCTGATGTATGTACGCATATGTTTACACGTATAGGTAGATACTTTTGTAAGTATAGGTGTGTATGTTTAAACATGTATGGAGGCATGTGAATAGTGGCTTTAAGAGCATGGAATGTTTGTCTGTGAAATAAGTGTACTTTTCACCTAGTAGGCGACTAATATTTGTACTCTTTATCGCATTCATGATGAATGTCTTGATGCAAACATATAAATAGCTATGATATTAGGAAGGTTTAGAACGATATTTTGCATCTAGGCAGGTCAAACCTTTATCTGCTTACATTATATCAACACCTGGCGCTAAATCGATTGGGGTGGTGTAATTTGTTGCCTGGCGCTTAAAAAAAGCACCAACTATGTACGTCTATTCCCATGTCCCACCTATATGAAGAAACAGTTACCACGCATAAATAAATACATTCGTTAGATCTATGAAATTTGGGTGTTACATTGATATGAGAAAACACTGAGTAAACCCCTTGTTTAAATTTTCCAGTTCTATTTGCTTGCTTAATAGTTTCTCCAAAAGTAAAATATCTGCAGTCTTGAATATTTTGAATACCTGAATTTGTTCTTCTTTCCATTCCTTGAATAAATATTACATGAATCAGCTGAAGGGTTATTTTCCCTATATTTCCAAGTTTGGTAGTAAAATAGATATCCGAAGTCCACCAAGTAGTCGATTAGATTTTTTTTTTAGGAATTCGCAACATGAATGTACACATATTAAACAGGGAGGGAAATAATGCAGAAAGAAATTTTAAAAGCAAATCAGTAAAGCAGTAGAAAAGTTGAGACAACTTTTGAAGTGTCCACATGCCAATAGGAATCTTGTTTTATGTATACTAATACGTACGTACTTAATTTGGCATACTTCAGTGTTGATTGGCAACCGGTTCTGGGTGTGTTTAGAATCATTTCAATAAAAATTGTTGCTGTTCTTGTTTTGGGTTTAACGCCATTTCTCAGCGCAAGACAGGACATACATAACGGCCAGTATAACCGATGGAGTAAGAACACGGGAAAAGCCCCAATATGAACCACCGACCAACGGGTAGCTACTGACAGCTTTCTTACATACCCACATTGGCCGAGCCTGAGACTCGAATCCACATGGACAGAGGTGAGATGACAGTAATCTGTAAAAGCGATCGCTTTAGACCACTTGATCACCCTGGTCCCTTTGATAAAAATTACAATCATTTTAAGATCATGAGGTCCAAGTGGGCCCGATTGCGCTCACCTGCACAAATTGGTCTAAAAGGCAAATGTGATAGTAATAAGACAGGTAACAGCAGGGCCGGCCCTATGGCAGTGCGAACGAGGCAACCGCCTTGGGCCCCGCGCTTATCCGCAATGAAGTTGTTTTGCTTGGGACCCCGCGCACATCGCTTGCTGCCTTGGGCCCCGCATACTGCCTTGGGCCCCGCACATCCTAGGGCCGGGCGTCGGTAATAGGGCTAGAATGACGCGCATTTGAGGATAACTTCCAATATTTGCTTCAAAATGGTCTTACTGGACATGTTGTTTAACATTAACATCATGTGTGCTTTTAGTAACTTCATCTGAACTAGATAACGTATTGATATCGTTCATATGAATGTGAAAGGTGTTCATGATAGGATTCTAACTATCAAATTTGTCCTGATAATGTCAGGCGGTTTTGGAATGAAAGTCTCATATGACCTTTGATATTTTATTTATACAAATATATTTAAGTGATAATATCCGTACTTGACAAAAGATGAATATCATTGGTAGATTTTATGACTGCCTGCTATAAAACAACACCAATTCCATGGTAGCCACATTTATCATAATTCTCGCTCAGCGAAATCTGAGGAGCATAAGTTTTACCAAGACTGGCTGAGCCATGAAAAAGAAAAGGTTCCAGTAGATTCCAACAATTGCTAAGGGATTCTGCAAGGCGATTTCAAACCGGATGCATGCAGGAGAAGCATATCCTAGGAATAATTCCTACTAAATTTTATCTGAACTGGCTCGGCCATTCTAGCGAAGAAATCGAAAATAATTTTATTTTAACGTGATTGCTGCGGAGTATGACTGTGTGCGGACCAATACTTGAGTTGGGCCGTTAATCAAAAACAAGTCAATATACCTGGGCAGCAAATATTTTGAGATAAATCGTTACAACGAAATTCCTAATGTGTTGAAATGTTAATGACAAAACTTGCATAATAAAGGTCATTATGGAACATTTAAATCAAGCTAAAAATGACGATGAGTGACACATACAGGCAATCCCGGATTATTTTATTATGAAATAAAAAAATTATTGGCATTTTAGAAGCGATATAAAACATCAGAATATAGTTGATAAATCGAAAATGTATGCTGTTTTTCTACAAATAAAAGTATTGTAATATTTCATGGGTGCCATAGTCTTGGCTATCTGAATACACTGTTTAAATGTTGTATTCATGTCTTATCAGAAGAAAGAATAAAATTTACATATTATACCTGAGTGGTTCTCAAATCAACGGACCCATAACGGCCTGCATTAAAGATGCGATCTCAGTCATAATGGAAACTACAGCCTACCTGTGATAATTCGTACGTAATGAACGGAGTAAAGTAAAACCTACCTCAAATAAGACTGTGTACAGTTTCCAAACATTATCACAAATCCATTGATTTGGTGTGATATATGAACCGAGCGATATTTTATTTTTCATTGCGGTCGGTTTATAATACATGATATATAGTTTTATTGGTCTAATAATTAATGCTATAATCACGAATATATCATGTTTCTCCGCCCGAGAGCTATGAAACGAGATAGTTATCGAAGCACACGGGTCGTATGGACGCAAAACATTGCCATGACTCAGTATAAACAGGAACGTCATTCATTCTTCATAATCTCCAGGGAAGCAATATAGTCTACACCAGTGTCTTGTTTACATTGTAATTTAGTCAAGTCTGAACAGTGCCATACGATGCCATTATATAGAATCCTGCTGTCATCCAGAGTTAGACTCTAGTAAAAGTAGATGTTTATAAAATAATTGAAATAAGCATGCAATTAAATTGTCTCAAACTTGAAATGCACAACCTTTTCTATGTAACTTAATCAAGCCAAAGCTAAACAAACTTGAAAATGAGGAATTGCAACAAGGAAATAGCTTTAAAAAATCTTTTGTTGCAAATTGTCTCTGCAAAAGGTGAAATTTTGTATGTCTCAACTTTTATTTTCATTGTGTCTAGTGTTATTCTGGCTTGTCTCTTTTGACAGTTTTGGAATATTCTCATATCATGTTCTTTTGCAAGCAGTAGACGTTAAAATCGCAGATGAAATTTTCCCTAAGGCGTTTATGGAAGGAGTATATGAAGCTACTTTGTTGAACGTGTCTCTGTTAAACAAAAACTTTCTGGCACAGCCAAAAGCTACGACTTAATGTATTGCGCAAGCGTGAAAGAATCATGTGCTATGGTTACAGAGACAAAATGTTTCTTATGTTCCTGAAGTGAAAATAGATCGACCATATTAATTCATTATTCAAAGGGCCTTGCATATGTACCAAAAGTAGCCACGTGACTCCAGCCTGGTCTTCAAAAGAACCTTTTTGAATACATTTGGAATCCTGTAAAATTGTAGCAATTTGATTACTTTTATACGCTTAGGAACTTTATATTCATTTATCATTTGTAATTATTTTTGTGTGAATATTTGTGGTATTTTTCACTGTTAGTTAGACTTGTCATCCTTACAATTTTCAAAATCCACCAGTCCACTCAAGAGACGCTAACATGCCAAGTGATAGCCCGCTCTGGAAAATGACTTTAACACGCTGCCTTTCCCTTCCACTGCATTAGGCATCCACAATCTGGAATGTATTCTTGAAATGTCAAAGCCATTGATATTTGTTGAATTATATAATGTAATGTTGTCATCCCAAGCACGAGAACATTACACTTTCTTCCACTTTTTAACACTCTCTATTTCTGTATTTTTGTTTTCAGTTTCTAGCACTTTGTACCACCTTCTTTTGTTAAGCATGTTCTAATTTGATAATATCAGCTTTCCGATACACGATTGCTGAAGTTTCTATCTGTAAACGGTTAGTATCTTGGAGAAGTAATTCCATTGTAGGGTCATGACAGTAAAGCTGGTGCAGAAATCTGTTCCTAGAGGATGCAAAGTTGTATGTAAATATTTTATTTGATCTTGTCGTGTGAAGCACATTTGCAATTAGCATTGAAAGACATTAAATTTTAATTAGGCTGAATTTTTAGTTTGAGAGTAGAATTACATGATTTGATTCTAACATGTTGGATCCAATAAAATTCCAGATTCTATCGAAACAAGATCGTATGGACTGTCATTGCATGTTTATTCACGTCTTAAAAGACGGTTCAAATTCAACATCTTTGTGCAACATCTACGCTTTGACTGTCATTTGTTAACACATAAGAAAACTATCGCAATAATGCAATTTGTGAACAGCAATAAATTCCACAGAGTTTAACATAACTTACTTGTTTTGGGATCATTTCTTCTTCATTTGTTGCTTAAAAGACAAAATGATTATGCTCAGTTATTTAGGCTGGAAAAATTTATTATTGTCTTGGCTACATCTATTTTTGCCCTCAGTATTCTTTTGAATTCGTTTCAGAATGGAGAAAATACACTGTTCATAATAATAAGAGTACTGTTATCGTCAACTTACCATTGTATCATAGCTTATCATTGTGTAACCATGCAAACAGCTTTTTTCAAATGGGCTCGAGCAGCCGGACGATTGGCCATATCGAGATTTAGTTACTGGATATTCCAGTGTGTGTGTGTGTGTGTGTGTGTGTGTGTGTGTGTAGTGTGTGTGTTTGTGTGTGTGTATATATATATATATATATATATATGCTATATATATATATATATATACATATATATATACATATATTAAGGCTATGAGTATATATATACATACATACATATATACATACATAAAACTCAGATATTTTGGCAGCACCAAGGTCTATTTGATGAAGAAGAGCCAGATACTTGCATGGGAGAACTGGGAAAAGACTAGACAAGCCAAGACAGGAGACTCTTAAATCATGATTACTGTTAGAAAGTAAAGCATGCTTAGTATTGGAAAGTAATCTGTACAAATAGCTTAACTGCATACTTTATTAATTTAGATATACCTGCTTGAGACAATAATGTGTTTATCAATACAATAAAATCTTATGTAAAATTTACAAATTTAAATATACTTCTAATATACTTCATTGCCATTATAAGAATTTAACCAGGGATTTAAAAGCGGAAATGAAAGTTTGAATAAATAAGTTGTGCGTCTGTTAGAAAATCCATATGTCCAAAATCTTCCATACATTGCATAATTCTGTTATACCATACCCTCCCTTAAAAATGGTCATCACTTGATATAGATGAATCGCATACAGTGGCGGCGCGAGGTGGTGAGGGTGGGAAGGATAGTTACTCCTGGGATAATTGAGAATGGGGCACCTCGTGAGCTTTGTTGCAGCTGAAATTTTCATAGTATTTCATCTTCACCTTAGTGTAATTGGAGTAATTCTTCATAAGTCTTATATCGGGCCGGAGCGGGGAATTGGGGTTGGAGTGACTCATATAAAAAACTGTTCGTTTTAGCAAAGTAAGGGCGCCACTAAAGGACATTGCCCCTGGAGGCTTTGAACCCTCGCAACGCCAGTGATCACAAACAAAAAAGTCACAAACAAAGGCAACAGTATGAAAGCATGTGATTATTTAAAAAGTCATCATGCTTTACAATAAAATTTTATTCCTCCTTCTGCAGGTCAGGGATAAATTAGAGAATGGTGCATTCTATGATCAACTGATTTGCTTAGGTTAATTACCGACTTGCATATTTTGCATTACATTCCGACTTTATTTTCGCACCGCCATCAGTGCAAATTACACAGTTATTTCAGAACTTTGCTGATTAATATAAACTTTGCGCTATACACTATCTACACACTGCAGTCCTTGTTTGGTTGTTAACCAATGAAATAAATTTATCAACGTTAGAATGACTGAAAAAAAGTTCTAGCTGAGCGTCTGACCCTTACACAGGAGAACCAGAGAGCAAAATAACATAACGGGCTTGAGACTCCAGACGACCTGCAGAAGTTAAAAGCTGGTGACATATAGAGACAGCTGACAATGATATCTATTCAGCTTTTAAAATTATGGTTAAATACTTTATCCAACAAAATATTCAATTAGTTTTGTACCAATAAATCTTATCAATTTACTTCAAATTTGACTTAACCCTAATTTATTGGTGTAATAGGCTGTAGACAGTAATATTAACCAAAACTTAGACCCGGTTCGTTACCCTTCATGACATCTAGAAGACTTAATCTTGATTTATGACTTCAGGCAGTTTTAAATTTATCATAGATGTCCACTTCATTAATCACACAATCAAATACTCGACGAAAGTTTGCTATGAAGCAAGTAACACAAATGGTGAAAGAATATAAATCAGGGGTATTGTGCAATATTTCTCTCCGAACCGTGGGGCGGAAAATTGCTGTATTCCTTGGTGAAAGAGAATTACTTTTTATATGATTGAAAATAATCATCATATCAGATTTTGAGGCCAGTGCTATTGACTAATTGATTTCTCGTATTGAAATTCTTAACTTTGTTTTTAGGTCTGGAATTGTTGTAACCGAGTTTACAATCGTGTCAATCAAAATTTCGTGGGAGGTAATGGTACAATTTTTTTCATGTACTGAGGAAATATTTATGAAGTTTACAAAGATTGGTATATATCATTTTCCTTCTATTGTTATTGTAAATTAAATACGTTAGAAAGTCTTATTTGTAGACCCAGGTAGAGGTACAATTATATATATGTTTGTTACTGGCATCAGATAAATGCAAAACAAGATATCGCTTCATAGTGATAGCTAATATTGTAGACAAAAAAATAGTATTAACATCTTTTCCTAACTTGTGGAATTTATGAATGCAAAACTATACATGCTAAATTTGAAATCAAACAAATAAAATATATCTTTCGGTTTATTTTCATAAAGTAGATTAGTAGCTTCGGGAATATCAATCGCTATCAAAATATATGTTAATGAAAGCGTTTCTGCCACAAATGCGTTGCAGTCTGGTTCGTATATAATCAATCTGTGTTATGAAAATTCTTATACTTTCATTAACCCAAAATTAAGTTTTGCAAGTCTTTAACGTTTGAAACAATCAAGTACGAATCAGAGAACGAATATTGGTGGTGCATACATCGGATATAAACAATTATATGTAATTACTGGATTGAAATTAAATCAAAAAGACAATTTAATTTTAAAACACCTACACTTATTTCAAAACATACATTAATTGGGATGTTAGCAGCAGGTTAATGAAACATGATTAATGGAAACCGCAAAATGCAAAGCGTTGTTGATCTCCAACGTATGGCACTCTGAACTGAATATAATCACGCGTATTTCGTATTATACACTTTCTATCTACAGTTTTATTTTTATTCATAAATATTCTTTGGTAAACATATAATAATTACTACTGCCTGAGAACCAGATAAATGAATATGTTTATTTATGTGTCATAATACAGACCTGACGATCCGTGTGTTTAATCTATCTGTAAAGATACCAAAAGACTGATCACCTTCACTGTTCAATAATTTCACAAAACAAGAGACTCAAACAATAAATTTTAATGGAAGCATTTACATCGAAGTGAGATTCTTTAATAAATAATTGACATTACCATCTGGGGTTTTTTTTATTTCATTTATTAATTGCGTAGCACATCAACAATAGTAATTTAAGAACTTTGAAAACACGAGAGATAGACTAACATACAAATCGTTATAATATTCAGATCAAATTTTACGTCCTCTTTATCTTTTTTTTTTCCTTCTAAACCAATTTATGAAACTGGTATATTTTAAAGTAAAGGATATTGATACCCAGTGCTGTAATAATAATATCAAATATAGTTGTCGTTGTCTTCGTTGCTGATTTTTGTGGGGTCTTTTATTCAGTACAGAGTCAGGTATCAAAACTGCATCGTATTCACTACAAATTCTGCAAATATCACTCAGCTGTTATCGATCTGTTCCAGAAAATCTTAAAAGAAAACTATGACCTAGAAAGGTCCCAGCTCTGCCTGTAGACTTGTATCTAATTCAGGAGACATCTATGGTCTAACAAGCTTACTTGTCACAGTCAAATGTTTGATAGATCCGTGATTTACAATCTCGAATAGTTCGATATTTTTTTATATCCTCACATAAAGTGAAAATAAACAATTGGACGCATAACGTTACGGAAGACAATGACGACAGGTCCTGTCATTATTAACAAAATATCTTGACGCGAAATCAGATATATGGGGTCGCATTCTCACAAACATGGAGCTCGTATTTCCTAATACAAGATGGCGGTATGACAAACGCAGTCAGATTTATTGTTCTCGATATCGCCAGTAATGCGTTCTGTGGTTGAAAGTTGAACAGGAGTTAAAAAGTAACTTAACACTGAAAAATAACCACTTGTTGATGTCAGCTAGATTGTATTACTCCTCTTTTTCCAGACCGTAAATTATATCTTACGTTTGCGAAGGTTACCCCATTTTGACAATGTATTGGTTCTTAGACAAATACAAATATGTATTTGGTTTTAATCATAATGCGTGACTCACAATGTAAACACAGTGAATCTAAATATATAAAAGAGAAGCTTACGTTTTTAGCAATTATTTCAAATACAGAAGCATGTTCAGGATAAAATTTCTAAACAAAGTATTACCCTATCAGTAATAGCCAGCGTAAGGAATCATCCGGAGACTGATACTATCATGAATAATGCGAGGAATCAGGACTGATACTGTTTTTATGAGTGTTGAGAGGAATCATCCGGGAATTAATACTGTTTTATGAGTGTTGAGAGGAATCATCCGGGAACTAATACAGTTTATGAGTATTGAGAATAATCATCCGGGGACTGATACTCTTTTATGAGTATTGAGATAAACATCCGGGGACTCATACTCTTTTATGAGTGTTGCGAGGAATCATCCAGGGACTGGTACTGTTTTATGTGCATTTGAGTATCATCAAAAACTTTAAATCAATATGGACAGGTGTAAAATTCTAGATATAAGACACATTATCTCTTGACTTGCTGTCTTTTAGGAACACCATTTCAGCAATTTCACTTCTCGCAGCTTTTTCTGGCTTTCTCAGATTTGTAAGGTTGAAAACGTGATATAAATCCTCTCACTCGATATATGGCAACCGGAAACTGAAAGCGACACAATACTATTCGAAACTTTTAAAAACTCGTTGCCACAAAGAATACCTGTTAATTTTGAATTTTGTGTATATTTTTTTCTTTCAGTCTGTAGTATTTCCGTAGATGTACTTAACATGAGATACTAAAATCACAGTCATTGACTCTATATTAATAATGCCTGCAAACGTCATGTATCTCGCTTGACTTCACATCGCTTGAAAAATCTTTTATTGTGCAAATGGGAGAATTTTACCTTAGCTTTGAACTAGATATTTCAAATCAACGATTCTTATATTATACGATGCATTTCTCTATTATTCACTGCTATTTTTCGAACATACCCTATCTACAACATTTTGGGCTTTTTTGAGGGGTTATTGGGGAGGGGTGAAAGGGACGTTCTTTCAGTTCCGGATGTGATATCTTGAAGCGATAATAATTCTACAGTATCGTACTTTTACGATCATAGAGCGAGTACTGAAGTATTATTTTCATTTGTGTAATTGTTATACATGATGCCTTCGATTCATTTTATTCAAGATGACTGCCTTAAGAGCCACGATCACGTGACTGTTAGCCATGACAAATGAATAATTCCATATACTCTTGATTGAATATGCCCATAAATTGTATCCCACTTAAAGTTATCTTAAATATAGATTTGCAAGTTTACAAATCGGCGGTTACATATCTCAGCAGCTCCATTTGGCGCCTCGTTTGTAAACAAATAAGGAGAGGACAAGAAGCACATCAAACACCGACTGCATGTCATAAATTATGCAAACTGAAGTATTGCACAATTTAGGGGCAATATTAATCCTGGTATATTTTGTAATGCAATGCATATACCGTATATACTCGCTAATAAATCGAGCCCAACTGCAAACTGAACAGATTTAGATATACCATCGAAAACTACGCAGGCAGATCTAGATCTATGCAGCTTGTTATGACTAATCAGTAGAACAGGCAGCACAGACCCCAGTATATACAATAATAAACAACAGTCCATTTTAGCCAAGAAACATGTGATGATTGATACGAACTATCAGATTATGACTATGATATCCCGACATCAAAATTTTACACAAAAAGGTATACCAGTCTGCACTATAAGGCATTGATGACCATTTATGAAACAAGGCTCACACGGTAACTATGTTTTTATAATACTGAACAAGAAGAAAGAAGTATAATTCACAAACAGTGTCATGTATAGCCTATCTTGTGCTGAAAAATGGCGTTAAACCCTACAACGACAACAATAACAACAAACAACAGTGGAATATTAAAATGATTTACCCTTGCGACTCTTTAACAAAATAAGATTTACAGTTGTTACAACCGAGCTAATACAACGAGGCATTTGTGAAAAAGTATAATTCCCAGTAAATATGTCCAATAGAACAATAATGCACATATAGTGAAATTTTCACAAACATATCCAGGGAAAGCGTTAATTTATTAATTTTGGTTTATATCCGATATCACACAATATCTATGCAGAATAATTTGTTCTACAGTCAGCAAATGTTTAATTTTAGCTCCCATCTCTTTCTAAGACCAAGTGAGCTTATGCCGTGACCCTGGGTCTGTCGTGTGTCCCCTATCCATCTGTCTGTCCACAATTCCTATTGTCCACTTTTGTTCAAAAACAGCTATGCCAATTTCGATCAAAATTTTCAGGAATTATCCTTTAAGCATTCTGTGCCAAATATATGTTTTTAGTGGATACCGAAGCAACTGAATGACTTTGACAGCAACCATTTGGAAAACTTTTTTTTAAAATTTCAATAGAATGTTGTACTAAATTTAATCAAACTTCGTATCAATGTTCTTTGGATACGCACTGTCGAAATTTTGTTTCGGGCTACGTGGCTACTCTGGGAGTGTGGTTTTCATAGCAACCAGGTGGATTATCTATTTTCAGTTTCTTCATAACGGCTGAGCAAATTTTGATAAAAGAATGTATGGATCTTTTTTGTTGTGTTTAGGATGGCCCCCTCTAGCAACAGTGACATTTCCACAGTAACAATACGCTAAACCCACTTTCAGCTTCTTCTCAAGAATAGCTGAATAAATTTTGATCTAGTTTGGTTGGAATGTTACGGGAACGATTCGTAGAATACGATCTATCAACATTGTGTCTGGATTGACTTCGCTTGCAAAGGTGACTTCCTTAGCAAGCATATGGAAAACCAAATTTAATCTTCTTTTCTCAAAAACGGCGGAACCAATTTTCTTGAATCATGCAGGACTGTTTCTTAAGATCTACTCTGTCCAAACTGTTTTCAGTGTGGCTGCTCTAGTAGTGTGGATTCCACTGCAGCCATATTCAACGCCTATTCTGAACCTCATCTCAAGAACGGTTGAGCCAGATGTTTTTTTAAAACTCGGAAACTAGGATGGAATGGTTCTTAGTATATACTCTGTCAAAATTGTGTCCAAGATTAATCTTCAGGTAGTATGACTTCCTTAGCAACCACGTGGAAACCTACCTCCAGCTTATTCTCCAGAAAGGTAGAGTCAATTTTGATAGAAGTAGTTATTACTTTATTAATTCTTATAAAATTGTACTTTGTGATGGTTCCCCTAAAAAAAAGTGTGGTTTCTATAGGACCATATAGGAAAAAAAATATTTAAACTTCTCCAAAACGGCCGGTCGTTTTAATAGAATTATGTTAGGGATGATTCCTCAATGACCTCCGTAGCAATTTGTCTGACCCAATTTTTTAAAATCAAACTTAGCATATGCTCTTTTAGAATTGGGTTTCGGATGGCTTTCGTGGCTAAGGTATGGTTTCCATAACATACATGTAACAAACCTTCTTTTAATTCTTTTATAGAACGACTGTGCAATATCTGATCAAACCTAGTAGGATAGCTCTCTAGGCTATGCTCTATCATACTTTTGTGCAGGAACTCCGCTAGCAACGGTGTGGCTTCACAGGCAAGTATATGGAAATTGTTACGTGTAGGCTCGTACAATAATAACAAGAGAAAAGAGTGAAGTCAACAAGCTTTGTATATTTTAACAAAATAATTTATTTCCCTAGAAAACAATGTAAAATTTGGAAAATAGGACTTAAGGTTTGTGAATATAATCCAAAATATAATCCTAAGAATGAAAAATACAAGTCCTATAACTAAATAGTTCTATTAGAATCTAGGTTAGAATCTCAACGACGTTCCAATATGGAAGACGATGACGTCAGATGTGGTCTTGTACAAATAGCAACAATTCCTCAATTGAATCACAGTTTACGTTTCCGAATAATTCCAGAAAAAATTTCCAGTGAATTTCTTTCTCCCAGAATTAGTAAAACAGTACACTCGTTTGGTTTTCTAGAGAATAAATTATTAAATTCCAAAAACAAATGAACTTCAAAAACAATCTGTTTTCAACAATACAAACCTATTCAGCCTTCAAGGTTTCCAAAATACAACTGACTGACGAGCGCTCAGAAAGGGTTATATATCCACCCTAATTATCATCTCGTTCTCGCGAGACAGACTTCGAGGTCTCCTAACGCTTGAAACACGCAATAAGAAAAATGCAGTTTGTCACGTAGGAAGAACCCCAATCTGTTATCACTCTGAAATAAATTAAAAAATAACACATTGTTTATCTAGACTAGACTAAATGACCTTGGCAATAGCCAATCGTTCTCGCGTAGCGCTTACACTACCGCAGACCAAGGTAAACCAAAAATATTACTAATGTAATACGTTTTACGTCTTAGATAAACAGAATTACTGAAAAAGAATTTCGAATCCCATGAAAATGATCATTACAATAAACTGTAATGAAACAAAAATAAAATAAAAAAGACTTTTAAAACTAACACACAAGCAATTTAATTACATATACGTAACAAAATTATATTTTCAACTTCTTCTCCAGAACGGCTGAGCCACTTTAACAGAATTATGTTAGGGATGACTCCCATAGAAACAAAACAGAACATATCAAAAGTAACAAAGAAATCAAAAAGAGATCTTTCTACATAAATAATTACTACTCAGTATCATGTCTGTCTGTTCTAGGAAAACTAACCGGATGGATGATTTGACATTTTCAAGTAGCGATTACTTTTCTTAAGCTTTCACTCGCACCAAAGGAATATACTTCCTGATTAAGATTCGACATATGTGTAAAATGTGATCTTGTTCGTTCATGATATCAATGCACACGCAATGCATGTAAACAGTACAGTTGTTATCGAACATCGGTGTGTCGGAGTAAGGCATATAGTTTCGCAATCCGTGTCTTGCATTTTGAAACTTATGCGTGTTTGAGTGGTGTAATAGATGAAAAACAAAATCAAAACAAAGCAAGCATGTTCAGTGGATATCGTTGGAATGGTGCAATTTTTGTATATATTTTCGCAATACATTCTGACGTATGGGCTTGGCTCGCCATAAAGTGGTAGCTTGCGATGGTTAACGTTCTTGTCTGGGAGCAGGATTGGATTTTAATTAGGACCTGCGAGGATAACAGTCCGACAGACATGTTAACGTAGGGTCCAGTGGAGGAAATGACAAAGAAGAGACAGATCAGAGACACGTTTTGGGAAATCTTGGGCCATTTAAAATAGCTGTTATAAAATGTTATTTTCTAGAATAGGTGGCCTAGAGAGAATTAATTTGACTTCGATGGGAGTGTTAAGATTTTGGTGGTTGGAGAAAGTTAATCTGGCCGGTTAAACTAAACGTGGGGCGTGTATCCCAGATAAATTTAAATGTTTTAATAATTTCCTTGCGATATTCGACAGTCTAAATTTCCCTTTTAGAACAGGAAACTGGCTCCGAGATCAATAAAAAGTATTTTTCTCCTTAAATTGTACAAAAAAACTAGGTCTGTGAACTTTGAGGAACACGGGAAGAGAGATTCAGTTTCATAGAAAAGGGAGAGAGTCTCGGAAAAGCACAAGAAAAAAATAGCTACATACCTGTGCACCAAGTAGAGGGAAAAGACAGCAGACAACCAACTTACGGTTCAGGACCTGAAGAGGTTAGGCAGAGAGAGAGAGAGAGAGAGAGAGAGAGAGAGAGAGAGAGAGAGAGAGAGAGAGAGAGAGAGAGAGAGAGAGAGAGAGAGAAATAATGCAACGCTGACCTGGCAACAACAGTGAGATGGGAAGGGCCGGAATCGAACAGGTTATGCTGAAATACCGGCAAATTGAGCTTGATCATTCACTCGTTTCTGTGATGAAAGTTTGTAATTGTGTTTCTAAGAGTAAGTGTATAATTCAAATGAAATGTTCAGTTTCATTTTATGGATGAAATTGATAATTGATAAAATTGTTATATTTTACGTACGAGGACTAGTGTTGTTTTATTCTATATCTTTGCTCAGATCTCGGTTACACCATCCATTAATGTTTTACTTTAATTTGTATATTTTTGATGAAGATTATGATTGTTGGAATTCTTATTGTGTAGCTCAAAATTGTATGCTTTTAATAAAGAATGTGATTGTATTTATGTACCCCAACACTTGTAAATTGCGCATATATTTTACTGTGTTTATCGTACATTCAAGAGAGATAGGTAACAACTACAGTACAATACAAGAAAAGTATATATTATCAGGTTTCCTTCTACTTACGTTAATAGCATAAGAATAGATGTCACGAGGTCAGAACCCTGCACTGTAAGCAACTTTGATGAACAATCTATTGTTAGAAAAGGAACGCGTTACGAAGAACCCTTCGTTGTTTTTTCGGGTCTACGCGAACATGCAGGGTACAATGGTTGACGCAAGGTGTAATAACTTTTAGCCTTTAATTGACAAGGTGAACATCGCATTCTTCCAGGAAACACACACAAACACACATGCGTGTATATATATATA
>JAECUM010078620.1:0-11994 GCA_016617855.1 Megalonaias nervosa | reverse complement strand
TCTAATTGTTTGTTTTTTTGGCACATAATTGATTGGTCTCAGAAATACACGATGAATTTCATAATACACGTGCATATCTTCCTGAGATGAGGGAAAACGTAAACAATGATTGCAGAAAAGAAACAACAGTATGAGGTGCACATTAGATTGAGAATTTGATTACGATTAATAATGTAATGAAGTTTGATGTTAAAATTATATTTTCGATCTTTCTGCGCTATATTACGTATTCATATAATAAGAAATCGTACGTGCTGTATAAAGAAATCGGCATTTCTATCAAGGTACAAAACCCATTATACCAATTATATATGTTACCTTATTCGCAAGACACAAATTCAAAGTTGCAGAAATGATTACGATGCACCACATCGATCTGCTGAGAAAAGCAATTTGTGCTAATGTACTTATGCATATTCGTATGTAACGTGAATGTACGTCAGCGCCTAAGCATTACTATGAACAATACAGATTAGATCACGATTTTAAAAACAAAGACACGTCATTTCGAGTTAATCACTGCTGGCTAATTCATTTCATAAGCTTGGTTCAGCTATGCACACGTGAATGTCATTTGTAGTAATGCGCGTAAGTAATGAATATGTATCCGTGTACAGCATATTGATGTTGTCCCCGTACCAGTGCTTAATCTTGTAATAAAACTCATTCATACGAAGCGTCTACACGTCTAACACAGATGCACTAATAATGATTGTCTTGTACTTGAGTCTAGCCTTTTCTCCTGCGGATAGCTACTAGTCCACTGTCACATTATGTTTGTGACTGAAATGCCTGGTCGACAATTAATCAGCTAATACTATTTTCCTCACTAACGCGGATGAGATCAAAACGGTTTCGTTTTCGAAAAGAGTCTATAGTTAATCTGCAGATAGAAAATTTTTATCAGACTGAAGAAGTCTTTTCAATCTCAATCATGAATGTTTTGCCCAGATCCATATTAATTTGTGTATATACCGCGCGACCCAGTCGCGCTGGCGAAATCCACGCACCTTACAGAGTTCTACGCAATCCCAATCGTAGATATGATTGCAGATTTTGTACGTGTACCACATGGTTGCTCATGGTCCGATGATTCGGAAAGGGCTTGGAACATTCGCCTAAACTGTGTCGGGATTCATTCAGTATTGTACACTGATACTGGGACAGCCACCAGAGAGGAACAAACAACGTTTCGGGGACAAGCAGGTAATCGTTCTGGGTGTGGAGAAGCTTGCCTGAATTAAGATCGACATCATCGAAGTATATGTGGTCGCTGGTGCTCTCCAACTTGTGCAATCGTTTTGTTTGTGTGTTTTTTTTCCACGTGCGCGGGATCAATCTATTCAAACCTGCCAAAAGGCATGGGCTGCATGATCGTCTATCAAAGAAGTTGTTAGTTAAAAATATAGGTGACGTAGCTGTTTCAGGACGTTAGATCACGTCTATCTACACACGGGCTTTTTGCATGAGAAATGCGGTGGCTCGCCAAGGCGAGCACGCTACCGATCCTTCGTTCTGTAAATAAATGATTGACGTATCAGCCAACAATTCTAAATAAAATGTTCATCTGTTTCAAGCGTAGCATAAGCCATATCCTCTGATAAAATGTAGTGGGCGAGGTAAAACTGATAATCACGGAAAGCATGATGATTTCCGCGAACAGATGTGTATCGGTTTAAAAATGCAGATTACGATAGTCGAGAAAGTTGTTACATTCCAATGCAGACCAAACATAGTTTCCTGTCCGTAATCGTTGGTTAAATCTCATTGCAAGACGAAATATATGCTTGAATCTGTGATAACTGAGTTTCAACAAACTTGTCCCAGACGCTCATTTCGTTACGAGTCAGCAGTCTGAATTCTTCATTTCAGTATGGGATACCCCGCCATATCGATCAATAATTGTAACGCGATCACTGCCATTCGCTGTTATTTATTTTTTTTTTTTTTCACTAGAGTGTTGAATTCAGAAACTGTAACAATTCTATGAAACGCAGTTATCTGAGCCATATATCTTGCCATGTTTTGGGGAATGGCAAGTACAAAAGCATTTCAAGCAGTTTCTACTGTTGCTAAACGGATATAAGGGTTGAGTCGTTAAAGCTTATAAATGTCGGTAACCTTCATGGAAATTCAACGTTACCAATATTAAGTTTGCTCAAGCATTTTCGGTTATTTTCTGGGTTGATATGTGTTATGACAAATCCCAACAACCACTGAAAACATCTGCTGTTCTTGTTTTCATTTTTACCTCTTATCGTGGTGAAAATAATTTGATATTGGTATGTAACTGGAAAGCGAATACGCTTGTTTTGGAGAAAAATGAAGCTGCATTTGATAACATATAGAAATCTCTTCTAGATAATGTTTCAAACACCTTAATCATTGCATTACCTTTGTCGAGTTCATCTTTGAAGGCCTTGTTCTCTGTATCCTTCAAGCTAACAACATCACCACTATGACAGTGATGTTATCTATGGTGCACAATTCATGTTTGTGACAACTCCCATGTACGAACAATTACAACCTTAAATTCTGACGGAAGTGCTGTTTCACCGTGATATCGCTGGTATGATTCCGGAACGCATGTTGGATTAAAGTTTTATAATGTCTCTTCTTGGTTTGTTTATGTTTTGGATAATCACATGCTATTTTGAAGATTGAAACGGAGTTTGTATAATATGGACACCGGAACTATGTATTGACTAATGTACTCGATTGTGTCAGCAGCAATTGTAGCTGTGATGTGTCGACTGTTTTATTTATCATGGACTCTATGTACAATTTCCGCCCGCTTGACAAACGGATGAATTGTATCATTTAACATTTTGCTGTTTTACTTTATTCAGGAAAAAAAGCAGCGTCAACAAGTAAGTACTAGCAAATTTGTAATATTCCGTGTTCTTTTATTATTTCTTATCATTATGTTTGATTTGAAGACTGCAACATAATTTGTCAATTTTCTTTTCCTGCAGTGATATTGGTTTCTAATCAAGGAGAATGTGCAGACCTTGTTTATGTCCTTCTAGGGTAATCATGCTTAGAAAATTGTTTTCTTTCGATATTGTAATTTGTATTAATGTGCTCTATCGCCTTTTCAGGTGCAATACCTAATACGATACATCTGGTTATATAATATGCTACATATTAAAATCAAAGATGTTTGATTTAATAATAGACATCAAATAGTGTAATGGTACAATCGATCTGGATTAAAGTACTTTTTGAAGTATATATGTGTGGATGTATCTGTCGTGTAGGACTCAGTTCCAGTCATGACATCCAATGTATTCGTACTTGCAAATATGTGCATGCATATCAATCATCTATTGATAACAGATGTGCTAAGTTGAATTCACTATTTCAATAACGCATTTATAACTTTTCAGGACGAAAGGCAAAAACAAGACGTAAGTACTGACATTTCTACTCTGACAATAAGCACATACTGTTATATTGTAAAGTTATTAAATGATTTAAACGACATGTACGTATATTAGTTACAAACTATTCATAAAATGTATGTCGCAGTTTGCAACAATTATAATGAATAAAAATACACTTTTTTCATGTTATTTTATTATTTTATTATTCTTTTTATGATCTTGGAGCCTGAAAAATAGTTTCACTTTTTATTACAGTTTTACTGCATGCATATTGCGTTCTAATCAAGGAGCATGTTCAGTCTTTATGTCTGTTATATCAGGGGAAACATGACTAAAATATTGTTTTGTTATGGAATTGTTACTTCTATTGATGAACTGCATTACATATTCGGGTGTAATACCAAGTTAGCTACTACTGGTTCTAAATGATATTTCAGATTAAAGTCAACAATGTTTGATTTACTGGGAAAAATTACATAGTGTACCGATAAAGTAGATCGATTTCTCAAATATAGAGTTGTATCGATGTAAGTATGCATATAAATATGCCTAAGTCCAGATACAAGTCTTGAAACTAATTAGGCCTTCTGCAGTTGAGATGTTCCACTATGTAGTATATTTCATGATACAATCAGAAGGTCAGAGCATTTACTGAGTTATGAATGGACCACAATGCTTCCAGCAAATACATACAACCACTTAGCTTTTATTTACTATCGAGAATTGCATTAATTTCAAGATGGATATAGTACGTTACGGCATAGTCTGCCCAACCACCCAAGTGATTACTTATTCAATGTCACGCACACAACATAGCAATCCTTAGAGAGATTTTGAAAAGCTTTTTCCCGCATAGGTAATGTTAGTTGGCTTGCTTGACTGCGTGTCCTATAGTTCGCAAGGATAAGTCATTGGTAGCTATGCGCAATGCTATCCAATATTTCAGTTTCCAGACTTTGAGGTTTCAAATACCGACAGAATCCTTATCATGTTAATGTCCGTTGTCACTACCAGATCATATATAGGAATAGTTGAGTTTTGTGGCATCTCTAGGTGTCCAGTCAATAGCGTTTTAAGTAAAATGAAATGTTAACCGTTCGACCAGATATTCTGTCGGGGCACGTGAATCGCGGGAAATTTGTCACAAATGTACTCTGTACAATATACAGTTTTAGTCAGCAGTAAACCATTCGAGTGCTTATAAATCATGCCGACATTAGAGATCCTCTTTCAATATTTTCGGGACCCCGAGTGGCCGAGAGGTCTAAAGCGCTCACCGTTACGGATCACTGCCATCTCACCTATGTCTGCGAGAGTTCGAGTCTCAGGTTCGGCTAACGTGAGTACGTGAGAAAGCCTGCCAGTAGCTTCTCATGGGTCGTTGGTTCTTTCCGGGGTTTTCCAGGGTTCTTCCTCCACCAATTATACTGGCCGCCATGTATAGCCTATCTTGTGCTGAAAAATGGCGTTAAACCCTACGACAACTACAACTACAACTTTCAGTATTTTCCAGATAGGCCGCTGTTTACATATATACGAACTCTTGCTTGACATTGATGGTTGTTAAAATAAATTTTCATGGCACACCCAGCCTTTGAACAAGCATTTGGTAGTAGTTAACCTTGTATTCATCGAGGAAGTTTTAAAAATGTAAATATCTCGTTCAGCATTTATGCCTCGTTAAATAATATTTAGAGTCAATGGCTTCTATGTCTGTGAACCCGGTCTTTGCGTTCCACTAGCGTATTACATATTTCACAAAAAGACAAAACTACTTTTGCAAAACGAATTTGAATGAGATCGATCTTATATCCTCTTTTAATTAGTCCTTTTTCTTACTGCTTAGTTTACATGGATTTGGTTAGTACTTTCTCCTTCAGGTATGTACCCGTTTGGGTCAATTTGTCTCCATTACCTCTCTTTTCAATGGGGTTTGAATTGCTCGTGACGTTTGCAATTAAGGTCGATGAGTTGTGATAAATCTCCATCGTGTATAAATGTGCTTCAAGAGGTTTTCCTTCATACTTGTAAGTGGATGGGCTAATTTAGATCAAGTTATGTTGAGTTTTGCTCTATCTATATACCAGCAAAAGCACGGAAAAACTAAGTGCGAAATTCATATTGTTATATACTTTGCCAGTGTTTTCTTATTAAGTTTTGACAGTGAATTATGGCTAGAAGTATTGTATTGTTACCGTTGTTATTCCTTTAAGACAATACAGATGTTTCAATTATGTGCACAGTTATTTGAGTCAGAAAATAATAAATTGTGTTTAATCCAAAACCTAAACCTCAGGCTGAGGTGACCAGTTTAGCGTGGCAACATTCTGGGTCCATACAGGAGAGAGACGAACTGAGTCTGCCTGATAAACGCACGTGTCACTCAAGGAATCATACATAACGGACTGTCCCTTCCTACCAATCAACCATACAATCGTCTCATATTCAAGAGTTTTATTATGGTCCCATCTTCAACATATAGTTAAGTGAAGTTAATTTTGAAAGTTGTATGGACACTCTTGGCTTTTTCATATGCTTATCAAGCTTCCTGTTTATTTCTTGTTTATAGAAGGTCGGGGCATTTGAGAAAAATGGGTATGTTTTCTCTTCTGATGCCCCAAATAGCATAGCCACAGCCGATGTTTGTTCAGATTTGTTTGCTCATATTTGCAAATGTCTATTGATTAATGCATTTATTCCATTTGCTTGGTCTTGCTTTTTATCCTGACCTTTGTGCAATTTCTGTCATATCTGTTTCGAATTCTTATTCTTCTCCATTAACTGAATGTGTCTTCCTCATATATATTGCTTCTGTCGCTCACTTCTCTTGTGTTGTTAGGTTGAAGTTTTCTGTTGTTTTTGTCTTTGCATTTTTATTGTTGCTATTTCTTCCTTTTGGACAGCAAGCGGGGCTTTTGATATTGTCTCTCTACTTTATGTATCTTCTGTTTCCAGTTCTGTATCTTGTTCCTGTTTTTCACTTTTATTAGTTGATTCGTATGTGTTCTATTTACATCCATTCTTCAGCTTTCTGCGATATCCTATTTGTCCTCGTCTTGAATTGTATCCATTTATTTTATTCCATACAGTTTCTTTTAATGTCCTTCTCCATCAGTTATCGATTATTTTGCGTACATGTATTGTCTCGTCTTCTTGGGCCTTTGCATCTTTACTGCGTTAATCTGCTATTTCCTCTCCATCTCTTTCATCTCCTATGAATAATGGCATTATATAGACCAACCTATAGATTTGAAACGGTGCATGACGAAACATAGTGAATAAGTCAATCAAAATGTATTTCGTGTTCCCTTTACGGAGTCGTTTTTCTAGGTACCTAATCTCATCCGGTGTCTACATGGATGCTCTGAAATAATATTGCAATGCTGGCGTGTTTCGCCCATTTATCACGGGGATATTCTCGGTATAGCAGATTCGAAGTTCTTTCTTTGTTATTTTGGTTGGAGATAAAAACATTGCATAATACATCGCAGACATCTAAAGTATAGATAACTTATATCTTAAGGAATGTGAAAAGCAGATGCAGTGAGATTCAATGATTTAATTATACCACAACCCATAGAGGGGATTACGTCAGTGCGCATCTATTGTGGAGGACCCTGTTCAAGTCGCGTCATTCAGTATCTTGGTTCTTCTAAATGCGTACATGCATTTGTACCATTTATTAAAAACAGACGGGTGAATCTGATTTTATCATTTGTTCTATTTTTTTATTATTTCAGAACGAAAGGCAGCGTTAACAAGTAAGTACTAGCAAGCCTATTCTCTGCCAATAAGTACAAACGTGTTATGTCATAATGTTATTGTACCATTTGTAACTCATGTGCACGCATTTATAAACACTATTAATAACATTTAGATCATATTTTACCACAACGTATAATGTAGAATGTTATGTTACTAGTTCATGTTTTGTTTTATTATTTATTATCCTTATTGAAGATGTAAACACTGCAATTTAGTTTAAACATTTTTAAATTTTCATTTCCTTCTGGGATATTGTTTTCTAATCAAGGAAAATGTTTAGGCCTTGATCACGTCCTATTAAGGAATGCATGCTTAGAAAATTGTTTTCTTTCGATATTGTAACTTGTATTAATATGATTTATCGCTTATTCAGATGCAATAACTAGTACCTTACGTCTGGTTGTACAGTGTTCTTCAGATTAAAATCAAAGATCTTAGATTTATTGGGAGACATTACATAGTGTGATGATACCATCGACCTGGATTAAAAAACTGTTTGATATATATGTAAGGATGCACCCATTGTGGAGTACTTAGTTCGAGTCATGACATCCAATGTATTTTTACTTGGAAATATGTGCATGCAGATCTACCATCTGTTGAAAACAGAAGTGTTAAGTTGAATTCACTGTTTCAAATAACTCTTTTATAATTGTTCAGGAAGAAACCCAAAGAGGGGAAGTAAGTACTGATATTTCCACTCTCTGTCAATAAACACACAATATTATATTCTAAAGTTATTATATGATTTTAAAGACAAATATTTCAGTGTCCAGACTTTAACGTTTGAAATATGGACATGTATCAAAACAATTTGTATGGCATGTTTAGACATATTAATAAAAACGTTGAATTGTGTGACCTGTTTATGTGTCCAGTATGTATCATTTGTTGCAGAATAAATGTTAAATAAACCTTGTACCAGGGCATGCAAATCGCGCACAATGTTTAACAAATGCTGCGCTTGCATGGCAAAGAAGCACACTAAATCACGCACATTAATTTACTGACGAGCATATACAAAAATGTAATATGTGCAGTGCACCTTTTTTCTTGAGCAGCTAACCATGCAAGTGCCTGTCGAAGATACGTCACTACAACAGTAGATGTTTTGTAACGCTGGATAAGACACATGCTTTTTTCAGATAGGCATATGTTTACAGAGTGTACTTCGGTACTTGAAAATGACATTAGTTAAAACTACATTTGACTTGCACCTTGGGCCTTGGAACAAGCGTTCTTTTCAAATTTAAATGTGCATTCGTCAAGGACATTTTGAAAATGTTTATTCAAAATACGAGCTACCAAGAAAGCACAAAAAGGCTGAATCCAGTATGGTTCATATACAGACTACGATTTCGTCCTTCAAATACTGATTAATAAAGCGATAACATTGTTGAAACATTTTGAAGCATTGAAGCCTATTTGAGCTAGGAAGAGTTATTGCAAATGCAAGTGAGCGATTTTGAACCACACAATGATTGTACTCGAAGAAATAATGGCATTAGGTGCATATTGAATTATAGCTGCTTTCCCAGCCTAATTTGTTTCTCTCTCTCTCTCTCTCTCTCTCTCTCTCTCTCTCTCTCTCTCTCTCTCTCTCTCTCTCTCTCTCTCTCTCTCTCTCTCTCTCTCTCTCCCCCGTCTCTCTCTGTGTCTCTTTCTCACTCGCTGTTCCTCTACTATCTCTCTCTCTCGCTCTTTCTCACTTATCATGGCGGGAGGGAGCTCCACCATTTAAATAAAACCTTGCTTGCATATCTTAATATAAATATTGCCTAAAAGGTGTCTCACAAAAGATAATCTAGTAGCTGACTCAAATTGCCAATTTTTTTGCACAACAATTACTTTGATAATTTTTCGTGTCCCTGTTGTATCTTGAATTTAATTGAAGTCGACAGTTTTAACAGAGTATACGTAAACAATAATAAACGGTCTGTCGTTTTGTACATAAAGGCCCTGGGTGAAATAAAGCTAATTTGATGATATGTCGTTTCCTCAGTTTTCATGAGATGAAGCCTATTTCATATATGGGGAAAGTCAACGAAGAACACTGAGTTTATATTTAGCCTAATAGCGGTGTTGTATAAATATCGGATGTAAATGTTGTGGTCCTAAAGAAAAAAAGAAATCCCTAAAATGTTCCGCTACAAAGTATAGCAGAACGCAGTTTGTACAACGACAATGAGAAAATTATCATTAAATATTGTATGCATATATCTGAGATCATGCAATACTAATGGATCTGTGTTGAAATTTCTTATGGAAAACTCACTTGGCAGACGTATATGTGTGGATTTAATATCACAATATTGACGCAAATATCTAATAGTTTGTCAGTGTTAAAAACAACGTTGATATGTTGAATATCACGTAAAATATATCATTATTTATTTATTTAGTTTTGATTTGCTTTGTTATTAGCATTCTCACTCCAGTATTAACTAGCTTCCCTTCAAACGGATTATTTTTTATATTGCTATGTTGATCTGTAGCATGTGTGTTATTTTCTTAATACTATGTTTGGTAAGGGTCATTTCTTTAATGACATTGTTAATACTAATATCTTATAATACTAATTTGGTACTTTAAGAGGAGTCATTTATCAAGTGCGTAAATTACATATTGCTACGTTCCATGGTTAGTTAATAGTTAGAAATAAGCGTGCTATGCATTGCTATCAGTCTTGGAAGAGTTATTCATTGAGAGGAATTACTTCATTTAATTTAATCATTTGTTGTAATTAAAGTGTTTTAATGTCTATTAAAATAATCTTTTGGATACATACAAGCTGCACCGACTTACCAGAATTCATTTGAAGACTATTCATATTTATAGTTGATTGGAATTACTGTGAATTCATTTAAGGGTATTTTGGGATTATATGCTAGTGACTTTTTTCTGTATTGTTGAGAGATCAGTTCATTACTTAGTATCATTCAGAATACCTTTGGAACTCATTCAGATTAATGAAAATTATCGGAATTAATGGAGCATTTAGGTTTTAGGATTTAATTCAAAACACCGTAAGTTATTTTTAATTCTTTCATTTTGATTTGTAAGGAAACATGTTGATATTTTCAATTCTACAAAACTTGTTGATTATTTTCTTCCTTGATGTTTGTTTTAAGACCATAGGTTGTTAAACATCCATTTCTTTCGTTCAGAAAAGCATGCTTAAGAATTATATACAAACTCATTTCTTTTTAAAGCAATTTAATATTTTCAAACATTATTTCGTAATTGACAACTGGCTAACATATCACTTCAAGAATATATAACAGGTAATTGATGGACATTTCCTGTAAATTTGGAAGTGAAGTGTTATTTGATCCGGTTTTGTGAGAGACTGATGAAACGTCAGTAGAACTGACCCAAGAACATTGTTTAAGTTATGGGGCCTGTGATATATCCAGAAGAAAAGTATTTCTATCTCTCACTGTGGCCATTTAGTGCATAAACAAATGAGAATGCATGATGACAAAATAAGTTTAAGTTGGCAACTAAGAAGCAATGTTGTTACTGTTCAGTCCACATTAGACTGCAACATCTGTATTGATCTTTGGTCATGAAATAATCTTTGTGATCATTTACTTTCACTAACTAAAGGTGTTGTTTGAATTGAAACGGATAAGCGAATCCCAAACATGTTTATACTATGATATTTGAGAACACCTTTGACTGATGCCTAGTTGCACAGAGTATATGCCATTGTAACTGTGTTGATATGCCAGACATTTCGTTCAAATGTAGATATTCTAAGGATAGCCCGTTCGTATAGTCGGAATGAGAAAAACAGAAGCGTTCCGATACCCAGATTTAAGTATACGACAACCCATAGAGGAGAATAAATCAATGCTGATCTGTTGTGGAGTAATCAGCCGAAGTCATCACATGCAATGTACTTGTATCTGCAACTCTAAGCATGCGTGTGTACCATCTATTGCAAATAAATGAGTGAAATTTGTTGTATCATTTCAAATATTGCTGGTTTTAATTTTATCAGGATGAAAGTCAGCGTCAGCAAGTAAGTACAAACATGTCCACTCTCAGCCAGCAAGTAGAAAAGCATTGTGTTATCAGTGTATTGTACCATTTATTATGCATGTACATATATCAATAAAAACTATTCCTTTGACTTATATCATCTTTTACTACAAAATATAATCTATACATATATATTTTTACTATTGCGTGTTCTTTTATTATGTCTTATCCTTATTTATAATTTGAAGACTGCAACATAGTTTAACTTTTTTTCAATTTTCTTTTCCTGCGGTGATATTGGTTTCCGAATCAAGTAGAATTTTCAATCCATACTTATGTCCTGTTAGGGGTTCATGCTTAGCAAATTGTTTTCTTTCGATATTGTAACTTGTATGAATGTGCTGTATCGCCTATTCAGGTGCAATACGTAATACGCTACGTCTGATTGTACAGGGTGCTTCAGATTAAAATCAAAAGTGTTTGCTTTGCTAGGAGACATTATATGGCTGAAAATACAATCGACTGAAATAAAGAACTGTTTGATATATACGTAAGCATGCACCTATTATGGGAGCAATCAGTACAAGATATCATATGCAATTTATTTGTAGTCGCAAAGATGTGCATGTATATCTACCATCTGTTGATTTCACTATTTCAAATAAAGCTACTGTTGTATTTTTTTTTTTTTTCAGGATGAATGCAAAAGAGAAGAAGTAAGTATTAACAGTTCTTCCCTTATTAAGTAAAGCATTATGCTGTATTATTATAACAATTAAAGCAATGTCTCTGTGTATATATATATATATATATATATATATATATATATATATATATATATATATATATATATATA
>JAECUM010078619.1:0-12076 GCA_016617855.1 Megalonaias nervosa | reverse complement strand
GAGAGAGAGAGAGAGAGAGAGAGAGAGAGACACACACACGCACACAGAGACAGAGAGAGAGAGACAGAGTCAGACAAAGAGAGGTGGGTGGGTTTTATGCCATTTTCACGAGATGAGAGGCTATGCATTGCGCCTGCCTATTTGCTGGAGAAAGAACCCGGAAAGAACAATTGACCCACCTGAAGCTACTGGTAAACGTTTTCACATGTCCAATTCCAATTGTACGCAAAATTAGGCCTTGAACTCAATTTTGTTTTAAATATCTTGTGTACTAATTACTATTGTGACAAAAGTCAGGTATGCAAAAACTCCATCCACAACCCTTAATCACGGACAAAAATTAAGCACGCTCTATAGATATACATAACACAAACATGAAACTTTGTATATTGACGGCGTTGACTCATTATATTCTTTCCCAGTGCGTCCGCGACAAATTATAGTTTTATAAGGATTCTAGCTATTCACAGTCCTTTTGGAAACTGGTAATTTGTTTCACTTTTGAGCTTCTAGTTATATCCGTATGGACTAAATACGTAAAAGACACGCTTGGGATATAAACATAAATGTTAGTTTAAATGCAGAAAGTAGAGCAGTACAAACACTGCATGGCAGGCGTCCTGAACAGTGAAAACGCTGTCATTCGATCACCGGCGGGTACATCGAAACGAGGGGGGGGGGGTATTCCAAGATAAATGATGGACCATCATTTCCAGCACTTAAAATTATTTACAGTTTACTTAGGTATTATTATGCTTTACTTGCAATTGCTGCTGACCATTACATTAATGATATTCTCTCCCTCCTCCGCTGTTTGTTTGTTTACCAGTTTACCATCATCGGGTAGAACTAATATGCTTTTCTGACCAACCAAAAGAGATAGTGGGTTGGGGGCGGCTTACAAGAAGATTGTTTTATCATCAATCTTCCTGTTTCTTTGCTGGTTATTTAGTCTCTTAGTGTATCCGTCATATATCCACAGCGAGAGAGTGGGGTGGGGGATCGAGATCTGGGTCAGTTGAGATAAAATTGTCACAATTACTGTGGAACCAACACAGGCAGATAGAGAAGAGAGGAGAAAAACATTCAGACGTTTGAATATGCAAAAATTCGTTTTAGAACCTTGATATTGGTTATCCCCCCCCCAAAAAAAAACTAAACATAAACAGACAACAAAATAAAGCATAAAATAAATAATAATAAGTGCATACCAACGAATTTACCGTTCGGCCTACTCGCCTCCGCAATTGCAACTTTGTGTCATTATCGTATAACACGATAAGAAAACGTCCCATGGAAAGTGAACACATATTATTGTTATATGGTCTCATGCACTTCTAGGTTAAGTGGTATCAGTTTAAATTCAAAGATTTTATCTAGCTCAAATTCTATTTTCTCTCTCACTCCACATATTTCCACGTATAATTGCCACATGTGAGAGATGATAAGGAAAGATGAGGGTGATTTATAAAAAAGATCGTATAACCTGTTTAATTCATCACAAAACAGCGAATTTTATTTTATTCTTGGAAATGCGTAACTGATCAAGACAGTACAAAATGCAAGTCTACTGTTGACACCATAACTTCCTGAATATGGCAATATATTTCTCTTTGTGGAAAATACTGTTTAGTCTTCTCAGCCTTTCCTTTTCTCAGTTTTCATGCTAATTTATTAATGTTAATTTGCTGTATTTTCAGCATCTTCAACCTGACGAATACGAACGAAAAAATCTAATAATAAACATGACATGCTATATGGAAAATGTACTGAAAATCAAAAACCTTTAGGTGCAACGATAATTGAAGAATATTTGAGCACTACGGTAAATATATGAGCGATTGACAAATATTAATGCTGATTTTCCTAAAGAAATCCTGAAGAGAACTTTAAGCTAAATCGTAAAAAACCCCAAAACGTCTGATGACCACAACCACGATGACTGCTGTCTCACTTCCGAGTAAAGCGGGTTCCACAACATTGTGCTCTTCAGATCGATAAGAAATTGAACATCGTCAGTATATTGAGCAAATAATGAAGAAATATATTTATCTAATTTACATTCTTTATTTTGCATCTGGCAAATTTTACGTATATCAAATATTTCCTCAATATGTTTTTTTTTATAGGCTCGCTGAACTTCGCGAAATAAAACGCCAATATCTAGAAACACACCGTGAAGGACGTATTAGTAAAATTTGATACACTTTGTTACAGTGACCTTACAAAAATGTGTATAATGCGCAAATTTTCACATTTGTTATGGTTTTAAACATTTAAATATCGATGCAATATCAAATATTAAATATCAGTTTCAGAATCAGCACAAAGATATACCCGGGCACGCTATTCCTGATGCTGTTAGTTGTTTTGTAACTCCTCTTTTAACACTTTATCGGCCATAACATGCCAATGATATGAAAGCTAAGTGCCTTTGTGAAGGAAACACCAAGGCAGTCGACCTTCGCGAGACCGTGCAGACATCTGAATGTTCCGATATTTACACTCCAGGTCATATATCGTGTTATCTCTTAGTGCACTCAATCAGATTTTAAAAAAACTAAAGTTAAAATAAAGAAAATTGCATACATCATTATTACGATAAAATCAGTCTGCACTTAAAAGTAATCATTCAATTGCACATATTAATCAAACATTATTACAATTAGACTTTCCCACGGCGGTGCATACTTATCAAGAAGATTAAACAAAAAAAGTACGTGTAAAATGGCCAATTTAATTCAAAGATGAATCTGGTCCAAAGGATGAAATCATAATGCTATCTTGATATACATGTAGGGTTTTGTCGCGTCGTGACTGCTTTACATTAATTTATCTTATACCAACCCTTTCGGTGATGGAGTCAGTGAGTTTAATAGCTTCAGCGATATGGGTGGGTCTCGAATCAATGTATCGCACTCGTATTTAACGTGTATAAACATATTTTTGTTTTTCTCTACGTAAGTATTAACATTAATTTGAGTTTCAAGTTTCTCTATCAGATAAAAATATTTAAGTCCATTTCTTCTTGATTACCTACCTAATCAATATTAAATTAAAAATTTTTTCATGCAAATATTTTCAATCAATGCTTTATTACCATTTTGTTTCTCCATATTAACTGTTTTACAACACTATAATATGCCTAGCGCGTTAATAATTAAGAATTATAATAAAGAAAGATTAAAAGAAAATACATTCCGGCAAATAATCTGTGAAATAGTCAACAAGAGTTGTAGTGGAAGAAAATGCGTATTCGATGATATAACTTTTGAACACAAGTTTTCATGTTATGAATTGTACACACTTTAAAATTAGAATATCTTTAAGCAAAAACTACGCGTGTTCAATTTTGAAATATGTAAAAATATTAGGATATTGTACAATATTCATAATTTAACTTCATGGCAAGTGAAGGAACTGTTATCTGGCTGCCAGGATTTGGATATTTAACCATCATTTTAAAACAAGGGCATACTATTTCTTGGTTGTGATAGCCAATCGTGAGGAATCAGACTGAAAAAAGGCGGTTTGGTTTCCTGTAAAGGTCAGTAACTTGCACTTCACTTTTGTGACACAAAATCAGACTTTCATTTGAAACTAATCATACATTTAAACCCAAAATATCTATTTTTATGCCTTTCGTCTGAAAACTGTTTCAAGGAAACAATTTTGTTGCTACTTTCAAGAAATGTGAACACAATGAGATGACAGAGCAGACATCGTTATCTGTTGGTAAATGATACAAGGCTGTCATGTCGCCAATTTCAAATTTTTATCTTTGCTGGAGCTAATGTTCTTCCAAACTCCCGTACTGCAAATCTTACTATAGTTAAAACCCAAGAATTTTTCTATAAAATTTTGCACCATAGTTGTACTGTCGCTTTTATATACATACATATAATGTACCAAACTGAAAAGCAATCATGACGAAGATGAGAAAGCGCTTCGTGGGGTAAAGTATGAACACATGAACCGGCACACGGGGTTATGCGGTTATGCGGTTTTACATATATATATATATATATATATATATATATATATATATATATATATATATATATATATATATATATATATATATATAGAGAGAGAGTGAGAGAGAGAGAGAGAGAGAGAGAGAGAGAGAGAGAGAGAGAGACTAAAATAACAAGGATTCTTTGAATTTCTGCACATTCAGCTAATTCACTTTCATCAGTGAATTCTCCGAGTTAATACATGGTAGACGACATCACGTTTACAATATAACGTGAAAACATAATCTACACTAAATATCACATTCTCTGGAATTTTCAATACAAATTAAATTCAGAATGTAGTCTTGTTGGTGACAGCGTTCAACGTTTTGATCCAGAATGATTATCTTACCTACCTGTACGATTTTCATTACTATTCACCATAATACCTATCACTAACTAATCACGCATAGGATGGTCATCTGCATTAAAATGCATTGCAACAAATATCATGATCTTATCTGGTTTCGATTTTAGAAAGGCTTAACCGTGTTCTTGGGTATAAAAAAAATCCTTTGTTCTGCCTACGTAGACCACAATTCCACGCGTCTTACAGAAGAAAGAATAACAAGTCACATTGATTGACAATCTATATCGCTTGTATTTTGTATTCCTGACCATTCCTCCTGTCGAAAATGGCTGGATTTCATGACATTTACCCGCTGCAAATTCCTTTCCACAGGGTTCACATTCATTTCCTTCTTTGGATTGAAATAGTAGATTTTTTCTTCTAGACAAAAATGTCATTTATAGAGTGCTATTACGCTTAACGATACAAGCGGTGGACTTCGGAAGATTTATTTTAATCTTTGTAACCAATGAAGAGTTTTTAGATGTTTCTTGAATATTCATGCATATTTTGGTAGTCTTTGAAAGAATGTTACAAAATACAGTACACAGCCAATTTTCAAATAGATTTGTTATTATACACCTTAATACCTGTTACTAACTAATCCCATATAGGATGGTCATCTTCAAGAGAAGATCCCTATCCACCATATTAATCTTATGCATTTGTTTCTCTTTTAATTACAAAGGACAGTTGCACTTTTGCAGATCACATATTTTTACCAACTGATGTTTCCGGTTGTCTTCATCTTCCACACAAATTCATTTCTTCGTATTCGGAATCGGTAGGGTATTGCTCACTTCATGGTTTCTGGATGACTTGATTTAAAATGGAGATAAATGTGCCTGTCGGTGGGTTTGATGTAGGGATTTATTTTGACGTGGCCACTATCTGAGAATGTCACTGTGTACAGAAATTCTAAGATTATTCTCAGGTGTACTCTATTCAAACCTTCAAAATGAGATGCTACCGCAAGATCTTGGGCATCTCATACATTGACCATGTAACCAACGAAGAAGTCCACAACAGGATCCAACGAGCCATCGGATCCTATGAAGACCTCTTGACCACTGTAAAAATGCGCAAACTGAAGTGGTACGGTCATGTCTCAAGATCATCTGGACTGACAAAAACAATCTTGCAATGTACAGTGCGAGGGTGTAGAAGAAGAGGCAGACAGAAAAAGAGGTGGGAAGGCAACATTAAGGAGTGGACAGGAATGGGATTTGGAGATTCCCAAAGGGCAGTATAGAACAGGGAAAGATGAAGAGAATTGGTTGTTAGGTCAACTGTGGTACCAAACGACCTCTTAGGTTATGGGATTGATGATGATGATGATGATGATCATGATGATGATGATGATGGTACTAGTTTCGTTAGTCTGTATCATTCCTTGAGCTCCTCAAAAACAATGGATCCAAAAATAATCCTAAATATCGTAAACAAATAGCCAATATGTATTTGGTAGTTCTATTAATATCATTGAACAGTTTGTCTTCTCATTCTCCCATAATTCATTCCTTAGTATGATCCTATGGTTGTGGTCTCAATTTGCAAATACTATATTTTGGTGAAGGAAATGTAATTATTTTCCAAAACTGTATATTACATTTCTAGGACTGAATCATTTGGGGTCCATTTCAAAAATGGAGGTCTCCAGCACCTATTTAGACGCGTTAATAGCCTCTATTTTTGGAATAAATGGATACAATGCGTTCACATCAAAGCAAAATAATATTGTATGTTCTGGTGGCGGCTGTTGAATAATAGAAATCTTATTAATCAAATCAGTTGTCTCTTATATATATATATATATATATATATATATATATATATATATATATATATATATATATATATATATATATATATATATATATATATATATATGTGTGTGTGTGTGTGTGTGTGTGTGTGTGTGTGTGTGTGGCGGCGAACAGCTGGCAAACTCCGCTCTCATTAAAAGGAAAACCATGAACAGGACAAGAGGTTCCGTTTATAAAAAGAAAAGAAATAATCTGTCAATACTAAATTTGAGGCATTGTACTGACTTGACCGAACAGAATAAAATATTCATGATTTTGGGATATGTGGGAAGAATCAGACTGACAATATAACATGTTTTGTATGTGGTCGACTTCCTAAAGGTACGATAGCACAGAGAAACATGGGTACCCGCACATAGGCCAAGTAGGAAGCACTTCCCGCCTTCCAATTTCACCTCTAAATTTGGGCTTACATCCGTAAAACGTAATAGCTGACCACTTCATGTTTGTCCCTCCATCGAAAATGATTCTGCGGGCGGTCCTGCAGACAGACTACGCTTTTTTAAACACGCAGTGGAAGGGGGTCAAAGTCAGGTTTAATAAAATATTTCAACTTGCCAGTTAATATTAATTGACTAATATGAAGGAAACATCATACCGTACTGACAAAATGAGTGTTATGGTATTTTGACGGATGTCTCTTATTGTAATATAACATACTGACAAAGGGGGTTTATGACATGCTGTCAATGTCCCTTATAGTAATATACCGTACTGACAAAGGGGATTTATGACATGCTGACGGATGTCCCTTATAGTAATATACCGTGCTGACAAAGGGGATTTATGGCATGCTGACGGATGTCCCTTATAGTGATATACCGTACTGACAAAGAGGGTTTATGACATGCTGACGGATGTCCCTTATAGTAATATACCGCACTGACAAAAGGGGTGGTATGGCATGGTGTCGGATATCTGTTATTGTAATAATTCCAGCCATGATGCAATAGATTTCTGATGTAAACTTGTGATGCAAATGTATGGATAGAAATATAAAAAAATATATTTCTCCATAGGATTTAATTTAACTGGTTTGTTGATTGATGGCAGGAAGTTGATAACATGTGTATTAAGTTCATGACAACCGGAAGACCGATTAAGGTGAGTTCCTTTTGTTCCATATCTCGATTAAAATTTTGTCAGATACACCCAATAAAAAAGGCTAAATATGGGTATAAGTTCATGATAAAAACATCAGAATAACCAGATAGGTGAAGTTGCTGTTCATAGCAATGAACTATCTGTTCCTTTTTTATTCCCATAGGATTTCTGTTGACTTAGAATTTGAACTTTGGTCTCTTTAGTCCTTAATTAGTATTTAATGAGGCTTGAAAACGTGTTTATCAAATAAAAATACAAAAATATTGTCTTACAATATTGTCAGCCTTATAGAAATCCTAAAATATCTCTCTAAAAGTAAACTGGCGATTGATCTATAACTGTACACTGCGTGAACACAGAAGAAAAATTTTAAATATTTCAAAATGAATTTTTTTCCTACGTATTTCACGGGAATATTCCAACAGTGAGAACAACATGGGAACAAGATTCTATGATTTTAACAGTACACTAGGTTTCACTGAAATTTATCTCTCTCTCTGACTGTGCTGACACTTTTGCAATGTTCAAATTGTTTTGCACCTGATAAAACAGGACTCCATTCTAAAGACTGCAAAATATCAGCAAGGAGGAAAGCAATATAACCCTCTACTGATAATATCGGGTATATAATACTTGTTTAGGCTTCGTCGAATATGTAGCTGACAGTACATATCTATTACAGCAAAACGTTCCCTTCTTGTTCACTGGTGCCGAATTTCTGACCTCACAAATTAAATATCACATTAGAGCATTATGAAAATAGATAATCTGTATCGTTAATATACATAGATATATCTATATTACGCTAATTTATAAGTATCGGTTTATAGGGAACTAAATACTATTTCATCTATTTCATCTTTTCTTTCAACTACTGCGCTATGAAAACCATGGCCCAGTAAGATGTTGCACACACGAAGTACGCTAATAGTTATTTCAATTCCTTTTCAAAATAACAATCACTATTAGTTAGGCAGAGCTATATGCAGTTTTCCACGACGATGGGGATTTTTCATTTGTGAAACAAGATTTAAGCCCATAATGGCATGGCACATTTATGACTTCTTACCTCTCAATAACAAACACAAATCCTATGAGATATCAATGATGGATACGACATCTTTTGATCTCTACCACCCCACCCCCAACAAGCACATTTTTTACACATACTTTGACAAGAAAACAAAGATGGGTCAGTCTCCTATAAATTTTGGCACCACTGCTGTTATTCTTTAAATAAAATATAAAATAACTAAAACAGCGTAAATTCACAAATCATTATCCATAATTTCTCAATTATTTGTAGTACAACGAACATAATGACATTTTAAGTGTACAACTTGCAAACATTTCAAAAACCTGATACCGAAAATCCATCACATTCTACAAGAACTATTTTGATGCTTGTAAAATGCAAGCTCTTCAGTGACTTTATCTAGTTTTACATCGTTTATATATTAATATTATTTTTTATTCTGAACTGAAAGGAATCACTGGTTACAATAATTTGGTTTTCTTGCCGTGCATTTCTTACGTGTATGAAGTGTTCTATGCGCGCAGCTAAAATTTCGGAACCCTAAGTGCTGAAATCAAATTTATTCCTTCACAAAACTTGTATAGATCGTATTTAAAGAAACTGAATAAATCTTACTAGCTTGATTACACTTAGACCGTACGAAACAGTTGTATTGTACTTTGCAAGTTGGTGTTTGACATTGGAGTTCACTGCGTACTCACGCTGATACGTGTTATGTTGTTCAAGCACCTTGGTTGTCGGGCTAGCCCTGTGTGCCGGTTGAAAAGTTACTATGTTGAATTCTTCAGCGTGTCAATTATATCACAATTAAGGATAATTATACACCTATTATGTCAATGCGTCTATATGACGGCAACTAATGACAATTAATAGTAATTAGACAGATATTATATCATTTTGCCTTAAAAATATCATAGTTCAAGAAGTTTACTTCAGTGTTAAAATGTACAGTTTTGCATCAGTGCTGATTGAATGATTTATATCTGTTTTACGCTATAAAATTCGTCATACTTGACAAGGGTTACAAAATAATATAAAAAGATTTAAATTGACAACAGAAGACTTTACGTCGTGGGAGATCATATAATTTATGTGTGCTTGTAGATCGACTCTATCTTAACTTTATCAGATATAATATCGGTTAAACCAGATCATGATGAGACGATGTGAGGCTTTGATATATAAGAATTTCCTTACTATAGATTTGACATGCAACCAGAATAATCTTTGCTACTGAGATGACATTGGATATTGGCAATATTTAGATTATATTCATTGCAATGTAGTAATATATTGTCCCATAGAATAATTCATTGAAAGCCTTTAGTGCTTAGTTCACAAATTATATTATGAAATCAAATGACAATAACTAATGAGGTATCTTTTGTTCACACACACACACACACACACACACACACACACACACACACATTGGTAAAGGCACATTTACAAAAGTTTCCCAACGTTTCAAGCGAAACTATTTTCCAGGGGAAGAAACACAAATTACATCCATAAAACAAACACTAAGCATTAAAGAGGAGAGAAACACCTGGACTATTACATCTTTATTCAACTATGCCTAGAAATTCTTGAAACCATCAAGCAAATGTATTGATAAATGCACGACATTTAACAGGCCATGACTAAAGTTGGATGACAGAAATATTGATGTAGATTATCAAGAATGCTACGTTTCAGATGATGTAAATATTCCAGAAGCGATTCCATGCTTGTAAATATCTGTTTGTTTCTTACTTAGTTAATAACACGCAATTATGTAGGAACAAAATGTGATCAGCTTTTATGGAGAAAAATATCCAGAAGTTAAAAGTCGTTTGCTATCCTAATGTGGCACTGGGTTCGTTACAGGCATTGCACTCAGTTATCACTCGTGAGTTGTGTATATATGGTTTACCTTGCTTTCTGCACAAATGATTAATAATGGAAAAATGAACGTGAAAATCACCTGACATTACTCAGGTATAGAATCAAACAAGCGTAATGAATAACTTTTCTATATACTGTATGAGTTACATAATTTATAACGTTAACTAACATAAAATTGCATTTGAGCTAAATACATGCATGCTATTATATGTATCACAACAAGAAACGACTGATTTTCTTTCAATAGACTTTTCAAACATTCATCGGTTCAGTCGATAGGTTTAATAGGATGCATGTCCATGGTGTAACGATTCATATTATCTCCTAACATGATACTTCATGTTTCAGTAAAATAAGTATAGGTTACTTCGTTTGTATGGGAAAATATGAACGAGTTTGTTTTTTTTTCTGAGCAGTACTGCATGAACTTATGAGTTCAGTATTACTCTGAAGAAATGAGTTCATATTTTCCCATACAAATGCAGTAACTTTTTTTAAATTACATACCCATTTTGTTTTTCTACCTAATGCTTAATAACATAAATAACACACTATTATATGCTCATTGTTTCCTCTAACTTTACATTGTTAGAATCGTGTAATATTTTCCATACTGCACAGCTTCATATTGCAAGACATGTGTGTCTAAAAATATCTCGAGTAATAGGAACTGCTTCGTAAAAAAACAATATACGCTCTTGTAGTAGACATGTAGCTTTTGGTGTATTAGATTTGTTTGTGGGTGTACTATACAAGCTGTTTCGTCCATTTGAAAGTAGAGATGATAAAGTTAACCACGTTGACGTGTTCACTGAGTCACAAGTTCATCTTTCAACAAGCAACGAATGAACATGATATTCACAATGTCCACAACAAATGTGAGGGACGCAGTATCTAAAGATCCACTCTGATCATTTAACAGTTATTTAGGAGAAATGTTCGTAACTTTTCGCAAATAGAATGGTTCAAACTATGAGAAGTGATCTCTAGGGTCTATAAAAAGCATATTGAGGCCAAGGGTTATTGCACATCTATCAGATACGTACCATTTTACAAGTCAGCCAAAATGCTAACTTCGAGAAAAAATTGGAACGGAAGGTTTTGGAAGAAAACTAAGAGCCTCAGAGTCAATAAGCCATGTCGACGAAGAATCCTTATTTCCGCTAGCTGTCATACAGTAGCTGCTTCGCAATTTTCCTCATTTAAGACTTTTGGTACAATGTTTTGCATGTATGCTATCGATAAAAGCCATACAGGTCCTGTACTTAGCTAGGGCCCCTCTAACCGAGAGCGTGCAAGTGACGGGGCATAAACATGTCTTCTTTAACTGGTAATAAGAATGGCAATAAAATATACTTACATATTTGCATCTTGAATTTCCTCAACATGTACTTTCGTACTTAATTCCGAATTACTAGGCCAATATAGTGAGTTCCAAAACTTGATACACGCCGCAAAATTGCACTGAAATTTCGACTACATTTCCAGCAGAAATCACATTCTTTTTACTGCTCTCAAAACGAAACGATACTTGCAGTATGCAGCCGTGTTCTATGGAACATTACTGCACGATTATGACAATGTAAAGTCAATGGAGAAGAAAAAAAAAACAACAACATAAAAATGTTGATAACGTCACATACCATATGACATTTTTATGACACTAGTTCAGTTTAGAAAAAGAATTAGCTTTAGCCATTCTACTTGATAATGTCACACAATAGATATAAAGATGACTTTAGAGGCATTTGTTCGTGGTTTACTCACAGGGTGGTGCTTTTTAAAAATTATAATGTACTGAACAATATCATGCATTGATATGTGATACTATTTTACACGCTAAATGTGAGTTTTGTTT
>JAECUM010078617.1:0-13449 GCA_016617855.1 Megalonaias nervosa | reverse complement strand
TGTGTGGGCTTTGCATCAGCAGGATACTGGAAATGTTGACTTTTGTAAAATGTTTCCATACACATATTTTATATTTAGTTGGTTTTCATTTCTTGGTCTGTTAGATGTCAACTATGAAGATGGCTTCATATGCATGAATGACATGTGTAGGAGAGCACCAAAGGTTTTAATATGTGATGGCACCTCACTGGCTTACAGAAAGGTTCATGCTGCAGTCAATGATGATTACCTAGATGATAATGGGCCCATTTTATCTGGCAGATGAGTATCACATAGTTTGGAAAAACTTAAGTATCATGCTAATTATTGTTGGGATGTATAATGTTGATTATTTTAAAACAAAAGACCTAACAAATATCACAGCCTCTAATTCAGTTCATTTATAGTATGTTGTTAAAATAATACTGACAAGAAATAAAATATTGAACAGGTAAATTTTTCATCATTCCTGTTATGCATCAATCAGTATACCCTTCTTAGATGTCATTAGCTGCAGATATATGCTGTTTATTATCACTGTAATATTGTATAAATAGAGAGTCATAGTAGCTCATTTTTTAGAATTTGGTTCTTGTAATACAAGGGTCATGTGTTTCGTTACCTGCCCAGGCCACACTGGGTTTGAAGCATCTGTATGTCCTTACTAAAGGTATTTTGCTTCCATTTCCTCTGCACAATATAGCCATTAATATGATAAAAGTGCCATAACAAAAATACAAACGATTTATTTCCCCTCAGAATGTTATATATTGGAATGAGAAGTGTCTCAGAAAAAGAAGATTCCAGATCCACAGATTTGTGAAAGTTTACAATTATTTCTATTTTTTACTTCCTTGTCTGTGCACAAGTATTTAATTTTTGTGACATACTTATAGCTTCCAGATATGTTTATACATAAATGTATGAACAAAGTTAAAAATTATAAGTAGATATGTTTTATTCTTTCCTGCAACATCTCTGAACTTACAGTTATATGAACTGCATAATATTTTGGGGAAATTTAATTATTGGTGTAGATTGACAAACATGCCCTGTCATTTTGACCCTTCATTTATTTATCATGGTCTACTTTACTCATAAGTTGGGTACAGGAATGTTTGCACCTTGCTTGCATTGAGTGGATCAATTATCTCCTGTGCAACAAGCTTGAATGCTAACCAGGTGCATATGTATTCTGTTAGTGGACTAGGCCCTAATTTGCATGCAAATTAAATGTCACACTGACAGGTGCTTTCTGCCATCTTGATATTTTATGAAGTAGCATACATGTCATTGTATAGACGTTACAGTTTGTACATAATAATATTTTTAATAGACTCCATTTTTATCATCATACTAGTCACAAGGATAGGGTATTCATTGACAGTAAACCAGCCAGGGAAATGCTTTTCAGCTATGTGAAAGCAAATTTAGAGGACTTTGTTGCCATGAAGTCCTTGCTTGTGAAACGCCAGCCATCATTGCTTTCAGTCATGCAGTACTTTAGGCAAATAGGTTTGTTTAAGTAACTGTATATAGAAAAAACAGTTTTGTAACGTTTGCATCAATTCATTAAAAATACCATTGGTTACAAGTTCAATGCACCGATTTAAATTCAAGACATGTCACAAAATCGTTCTTTCTGACTTTCTAAAGTTTTGTATGTCACATTTATTTCTCATCTATATTGTGTCCAGAATACCAAATTATTGGACTCAATTTGAATTGATTGTACCCTTATTCATAGAAAATTGTATAATATATGCCAATATTTTTATGTTTAGTATATATCTGGCAATTCACAAAAGATTAGGTTATTTACCCAGTTCTTAATTTATGTTTAATGCCACCACTGCATTGATCCATATCAATGAACAAAATTAGAATGACACTCGCGGTGATACATCATTTTCACTGGTTTGTGGTAAAATTGATGCCGTTTAGTTGACCCTGTCTGATTAAGATGTTTGCTTTGATGACAAAATTTAAGTATGTATTATTATGTTGAATATGTTTTGTTTAGCAGACAAATTAGAAACAAAATGTCATCTTACCATTTTTGCACAGGAAGCACTGATAGATGCCCTGATGAATATTCAAAACTGATGAAGTTAGTGGCCAGCCCATCCCCTGTATGTGGCACTTTTCATTATACCTTCATTGATTTGTTAGAGAAAATATTGGAACAAGAAAAGATAACTTTGCCACAGATGAAGGTGCTCCAAGAACATTGTCCCGTGCTCTTCAATATGCTGCAAACTATAGATGATGTTCCTTTATTCCTGAAAACAGCACTGCGGGAGGAAATCTGCAAGGTCAAGGCAACTTTGAAGATCGCAAGGGTCATGATACAGGGCCTCCAATTCGATCTGCATCCAGAGATGCCTTTTACCCAGCTCTGCCAGAAGTGCATATGAGGGGAAAATATCAATTGGATAGCAAGAAAGGGGAGGTACCATTTTGCAGGAAGAAACATGGAAGGCATCTCACACTGTTACCAGGAATATTTACTGTCTTTTGCCAACATGGTATGATGTTATGTGCTTGATTTATTGATGAGTTAATGTTTATTCTTTGTTTATAATAACAATTATATTTTGTTTATCCATCTTTGCTGAAGATTTGGTCTATATGAATAGTAAATAATTGATTTTGTAGTGTGTTTTATATTGGAATACAGTAATATCAGATTTGTTCAGTGCAACGAGTGTGTGTGATTTGAATTTTTAACATAGCTTAAACAAATTTGTAGCCATATTGCTATGATGTCTACAGCGTGGCAATTTATAGTGATATCTAGCACTGGGGCATAACGCCTCAAACATGTAGCATCATGTCCCACCCAGTTACATTATCCTGACACTAGGCCGACCAGTCCTAACATTAACCTCTTAATGCACTACTAAGATCCTTCAAGCACAGTACTTATGATCTGCGGTCTCACCACAATACATACATGATAGTCTTTTAACATTTATATGTACCACATGCTTCTGTTATATAAATGCCCCCAGTTTCTTTAATCTATCCATATTTTATTTTACACAATAATCTGTCAAATTTGTAATATGCTGGGGGGTTTTTCAGGTGTTTGCTATGGGTACCAGATCATGAAATCGATGGAGTCACCAAATATTCCATTCACATTCCTTAAAATAAGATTTGAAGGTTCTTAGCCATTCTGATTATATATTTTGATTTCAATCTTTGATGTTTAAGATAAATACTTTTGTTAACAATGTTGGACTCTGTAGTGAATGTGTTGAATCTTAAAGTTGGAAGGTTTTATTAAGAGTATTTCATGATATATCCAAAAACAGGAACAAAAAGTTCATTTAAATTACATTGGTCATAATTAAAATTTATTACAATTGGCAATTGGACAAGCTTATAAGTAAACAGGCTTTAATTATGTTGAAAATACAATGTGCTTTAGTTTGTTAACAATATAATTCATGTATGATTTCTTATGCTAAGAAATTATGGTATCACAGTCACAAAGGTAAATTAAACAATGAAAAAGCATGATCATGGTGATCTATAGTTGATGAAAGTGTCTTTCTTTGGCTTCATTATTTTATGTTTTCTTTTTGTTTCAATTACTCCAGAGGCAGTAATTTATGACAATGCCTGCAACTTGCATGCTTACTGTCTTAATAGAGATCCTGTTTTCTTTGCAAGGACACAGTTTGCAGTTGATGCTTTGCATTGGTTTAACCAGACTGGTAATGCACTTCTACCTGTATGTTATTGCAATTGTATGTTCTTCATTCAGATGTTTGCTCATGTATTGATGATTTTTAGGGTTGGAGACTATTAACTGCATTACTATGTAAATACATATGATTTAGTTATGATATTTTTACAAAAATGGCCATTATTATAATATGGCATATGTTTGTGCATATTCAGTCACATGACATGTTATGAAAAACATGTTAGTTTTTTCAGTTGTTTTGAATGTAGTTATAATTGAGATCATGTTGTTGATTCTAAGAACTAGTTTCGTACTTGCTTTAGTGCACATAGTTGACAACAGAGTTTTTCTAAAGTTGGTAACTTTGCCATCATCTTCAAAATAAGTTGTATAACATTAAATCAGTATGTATCATTATTTTAAAACCTTTTAAGTTTGCAACTACTGGTAACAACGAACTTTGGCATGTTGTTTAATTTGTTTGCAATAATATCATGAGAAAAGAACATCATGGGATATCCATGTGAGCACTCTCCTCATTGTTCATTTTGTTACACTTTTCATTTAAAAAGTAATGGTCCCTGATTGACTGAAAAAATTTAATTTTGTATTTCTGAAGTAATTATTTGCTGCAATTTATTTCCAACTTTCAGCACATTTATAAGCATACTTACTACCATTTTTTAGTTTTATTGATCAAATATGAGGAATGTCTTTTGGACAGAATATTTTTTATGTGAAAATGTTTGTTTCTTAAATTTTTAAAGGTTAGAACTTTTTTTGTACATTTCAGGCTGCTCCATGGGATATGAATCAAGACTTTATCCCAAGTTCAAAAGTGTCAACACCCAGATTGTGGAACAAAATAATTCCAAGTTGAAGAAGTTGAAGTCCTCGCTGTCATACATGACTTCACACAATTTTCATGCATGCTTGCATTTCTTCCTATGGAACTGCAACAGGGAAATGAAAGCGCATAATTAATTTTTGTTTAAATATAAGAGGGCAAACGATGATTATACTGAATCTGAATTAAGATATGACTAAAACACAAATTTCAGTTCATAAAACTTATTTCATTCTTATTCATTTTTTAAGTTGTTCCAACAGTAGGCATTAGTGACATTTTCAATGATCAAAAGTTTTCCAAAGATTATTATTTACAGTGTACTGAGAAATATTTTTAGCTAAGGAAAAATATACTGATTTGTATTGCAATATTCTTCACATTTCACAAATAAGGGTCAATTCTTTTGGCATTTCATAGAAAAAAGTGATTCGTGCATGTGCCTGTGTTATAAGGAAATGTTTTAGTGCAAAATAGTTCAGTTGAGATATCTAATTTATAATGATGTATATGTAATGTTTTATGAAAGCCATCATAGATGTGTATAATGCAGCCTTTTCCTTTGTATGCACAAGAATGTGCATGTGGTCAGTTTCATCTTTTCTAACATTATTTTTTTCTCAGACCTTTAGCATGAAATTGTATGTAGTAGAAGAATTCAAATATGAAACATATAAATGTTATATATTTCCTTTGCCTTTCATAATTGTCAGGGTAATTATGTCAAATCTAGTCGTTCTACATGGCACATGCTGTCCCTTCCTTGTATTTTTCTATATTAATTTATCCACATTGAGTAAATACTACAAATGGTTTTAATGATATTCAGTATGTCAGTAGAATACAAATTTGTTTATTATAGTGATTGCATTTTGAACTCTGTTGTGTAAGAGTTGTATTAACATAGTGTATGAACCTTATGTGTTGCAATATTTAATTACAAACTATAAAATATCTACAATACAAACCAGTTTGAATTGTTTTTTATTCATTATATTTTTCATCTATAATATTATCTCTCTCTCTCCCCCCCCCCCTTCTCTTTCTATGTTCAGGAAATATTTGCCAATATTTTGAGAAAGTTCATTCTAGACGTGACGTAAAGGGGTCATAAAAAAGGACATTAAAAGTTATGTGAAGGCTTCATTTCCGACATACATACAAAGCATACTTCTAAAATATATATGTCACAATTTTAAATACATTATCGGAAGTACATATATCTGGTGCTAGGGTCATGGTAATAAATGTTTCTGGTGCTTTGGTCAAGGAAGTAAATATGTCTTGTTCAAAGATCTGGGAAGTGCATAAACCTGATTCTAAGGTCCAGGAAGTACATACCTCTGGCGCTCGGATCTAGTACATGTGCCCTGTGCTAAGGTCTAGGAACTACGTACATCAAATTTTACTCTGTGAAGTGCATGTACCTGGTGCTAAGGTCCAGGAAACACATACATCTGGTGCTAAGGTCCAGGAAGCAAGTACATCTTGTGCTCAGGTCAAGGAAGCACATATGTCTGGTGCTCAGGTCTAGGAAGTATATATGTCTGGAGCTAAGTTCTAGGAAGTACATATACCTGGTGCTAAGGTCCAGGAAGTACATAAATCTGGTACCTAAGTCCAGGAAGTACATATCTCTAGTGCTCATGTCTAGGAACTACATGCATCTGGTGCTAAGTTCTAGGCAGTACATATGTCTGGTGCTAAGGTAGTGGAAGTACATACCTATCATGCTTATGTAAAGGAAATACGTACATCTGGTGCTAAGATCCGGGATGTGCATATCCCAGGTGTTTGGACTATATGGTCACAGAAAGGAGCAAAATCAACAAGTTTTGTAAAACTTAAACAGTTCAGTTATTAAAGTCATAAATGAAAATGTGAGAGGAACTTACAGTATTATGAAATGAATCCAAACTAATCCTTATAAAGGTCTATGATTGTCCAAAATGAATGAAAACTTCCTTATAAATTTAAAAGCCAGAAATGTACTGTTCCTCCAAGAACCATGATTTCATCAACCGTAACCCTTATCTTATCACAGTTCCAAGATAATATTTTAGTCCAAAATGAACACTTTCTATTTCCACTGAACATTCCAACAAAAAAGAGTTGGTGAAGTACATATGTCCTGTGCTTAAGTCTAGGATCTACATACTTCTGGTGCTAGAGTCAGTGAAGTATATATGCTTGGTCCAGGAACTAGATACATCGGGTTCTAAGGTGCAGGAAGTACGTGCATCTGGTGCTAAGGTCTAAGAAGGATATAAGTCTGGTGCTAGGGTCTAGAAAGTATATACATATGGTGATAATGTTTAGGAATACATGTCTGGTGCTAAAGTCCTGGTAGTACATACATCTGGTGCTATAGTCTAGCAAGTACATACCTTTGGTGATCAGACGGAAATACATAATTCTGGTGCTAGGGTCTAGGAAGTACATACGTCTGGTGCTACTGTTTAGGACGCATATCCGTCTGGTACTAGGATCTAGGAAGTATATACGTCTGGTGGTAAGGTCTAGTAAATACATAAGTCTGATGGTAGGGTCTAGGAAGTATATACGTCTGGTTTTATTGTCTAGGACGCATATACGTCTGGTGCTATGGTCTAGGAAGTATATGCGTCTGGTGCTAGGGTCTAGGAAGTATGTATGTTTGGTGTTAGGGTCTAGGAAATACATAATTCTGGTGCTATGGTCTAGGAAGTACATACGTCTGGTGCTATTGTGTAGGACGCATATACGTCTGGTGCTAGGGTCAGGGAAGTACATACGTCATATTCAATTGTCTAGGACTCATATAGGTCTGGTGCTAGGGTCTAGGAAGTATGTACGTTTGGTTCTAAGGTCTATGAAATACATAAGTCTGGTTCTATGGTCTAGGAAGTACATACATCTGGTGCTATTGTGTAGGACGCATATACGTCTGGTTCTAGGGTCTAGGATGTATACGCTAGGGTCTAGGAAATAAATACGTCTGGTACTAAGGTGCAGGAATTACATATGTTTTCACCTAGATTCTAGGAAGTACATCTGTCCATTGCTAAGGTCTAGGAAGTACATACGTCTGGTGCTAAGTCCTGGAAGTATATTCACCTGGTCCTAGTGCCATTGATATAAATATGCCGGTCAAAGGTCCAGGACTTAGATACCTCCTGTTCTAAGGTTCGGGAAATGCGTACATCTAGAGTTAAGGTCCAGAAAGCACATGCATCTGGTGCTAAGGTCTAGGAAGTACGTATGTCTAGTGCTAAGGTCTAGGAATTACATATGTCTGATCCTAGGGTCTATAAAGTATATACGTCTGGTGTTGGGGACTAGGAAGTATATATGTCTGGTGCTAAGGTTCTGGACGTATATTCAACTGGTACTTAGTGCCATTGATATAAATATGTCAGTGCAAAGTTCCAGGACGTAGATATCTCCTGTTCTAATGTCCGATAATTGCATGCATCCAGTGCTAAGGTCCAGGAAATACATGCATCTGTTGCTAAAGTCTAGGAATTACATGTCTGGTGCTAGGGTCTAGGAACTATATACATCTGGTACAAGGGTCTAGGATGTATATACGTCTGTTGTTAAGGTCTAGAAAGTACATCCGGCTGGTGCTCGAGTCAGTGGAGTACATTTCTGTCGCTAAGGTCTAGAAACTACATATGTACCGTGCTAGAGTTAGTGAAGTAAATTTGCCTGGTTTGAAGGTCCAGGTCCGGTGCTAATGTCTAGGAAGTGCATTATTAAGTTTAAAAAATGCCTGGACTCCCATTTATAGAGATGTTGATCCTTACCAGCTGTAGAGTATGTAATTGGAATATATAATAAAAATCATTATCTTACCGATTAATAACGCTCCTAGATAGCCTTGTATCAGATTAGAAGATTTTATAGTTGCTAACAAAGAATACAGTTTTGACTGTGTTCAGATTGGTTAAAGTGTATAGACACTTAGGTAGTAGCAAACCTTGGCTTGTTAGTGTTTTGAAACCGGAATGTCCAGTTTTCTCCTTCTGTTAGTGTTCATATCTCTTCTAATCACTTAGTTGTGGAAGAGTTGGATAGATGTCATAATCAACATCGGTAGAGATTGATCGGGCTCTCGGTGGTTTTGGATCTGTCAGATCGATATCCTGCAGAAGGTCGCCTTCACTGACGATAAAATATTAATTGGAAGAAAGTGAAAACTGGAAGGATGTGGAGCCTACCCTCCCATCTGTTGGGAGATTCTAGTTTCAATTGTAATCATCAGAGGGAATTAATGTGGTTGATACATTTCTTCAACTAATCACTTTATTTTGTCAGTGAGAGGTTTATATACCCCCTCGGTCGCCGGTACAGCCAGTATTACTACATGTTACGTAATGTGACAATCAGATTGATGAGTCCTATTATTGCAGCATCCGGGCTTCGAATTATACCATTGTCTTTCAGCAGGGATTCAGCTAAAACGATAGATAAAACATAATTAAAGATGACTATGTTTTAAATAAGGGTATAAACAAAGAAATTACTAGGAAACACGTTTGAATATTTTTAAAGTTTAAATTACAAATGCTTTATTTTCTATATTGTAGATAAACAAAGTTAGTTTTTTTGTAACGCTAAGCATAAGATTCCACAAACGACGTTTCCACTATGTTTGGAATATTATAAACAGTTGGATGTAATTGAATTGGGTCACACAAAAAAGTATTTATTCCCGTTTTATATCAGTCTTTGGGAATCAATGATCAGAGTTCTCAGCTGTGTTCAAATATACTTTGAGAAGAGTCATTAATTTAAATTATTCCTTGGAATTACAATTTGGTCAGTAATGTTTTGGATTAAAACACTACTTGTGGATTATTGTAAATTCATTCAAAGACATGCTGCATTACATCATTGCAATATATCAAGGCTACTGTAACATCAGCTCCTTCAAGATTAGATGCATCAGCACATTCAAGATTAATGGAATACAATGGAAAAAATTCAATACTTTTGGACATGTGATAGAACGGTCAGGATTATTTTGGATTTAATTCACAAAGCAGTATCTTAATGAAGTATCACTTTGTATTCTAGAGAAACAAGTGGTTTCTTGAATTTGACAAATCTTGCTAGTTTCACTTCTTTTTTTATACTAAATTTATAGTCATATAACAATATTTATCAATTTCTGCGTATCATACTGCAAATGGTTTACATTTTATGAAACCAGTCATGTTATTTTCATTTTCTGACATTATCTTAATTTGTTAAAAGTGTAGAATGATGGAATGCAGCCTCAGTTAAACATTTGTTTCATGTTCTCCATGCAGAAATCTGATGCATTGTTGAAGATCATAAAATTGTGAAAATACATTTCAAAATCATTTTAATGGGCATAAATGAATAATGAACAAAATTCACTTGGTTAATTTTATTCCAATTTTACATTGAAATTAACCACACCCCATACCATTGTTGTTGTTGGTCCTCTTTTGGTCAAGGGTTATTCTGAAATATATGAATTTGATAAAAGTTATAGTCGGTAGTAAACTAAAGGAAAGAACATTAAACTGTGTTATGTCTTTCTTCCTGTCATTCTCAAGTCACTCTGTTACTTATTATAACAATATAAAATAATCATTCATACTGACATTATTGGACAGAAGGTGTAAAATATGATGGATAATTATCAGTGGTTTGAAAATAAAGTACAATTTTGTACATACCTTTATAAAATTAGGAAAGTTTAAATTTCTGACAATTTTTATTTGACCCTGAAAACTGTTCTGACATAAATTCAACTGAGACACACAAGTATATACCCAGCTTCACCATGCTATCACTATTTCACATTTCACAAGTTACAGCCACAATAAGAAAGAAATAAAAAAATGATTGTAATGTTGACAATTATTGTATCACTCTCTGGAAAAATATAGGAGTCAAGACACTTGTTGCAAGCTACATCAAACACTAGTATGTAACCCCACCCAACCCCTCTCCAGCCATCACATACCGGAATAACAATTGGGTTGTGCTGTTAATCTGGCTTCTTCTGGCAATATGAATGTTAACAATTCTTCTGGATTCTCGGCATCTGGACATTTCTGCCACACTTCTTCTGGGCAGAAACTCTCAAGCAACATCCTCACGTCATCAACTGATGAGAAACTTTCTGAGATGAGCTAAGAAACAAAGAAAGAAAGATAAAATACATTAGTAGATATGTATCTATTGCCAAAACTTTACATAAATGTATAGTTCTATTCATTGATCATTGTGATAAAAAATTGCATCAAGAATATGTTTCCTTCACTAAAAATAATGAATGCAATGTGCCACAGATATAGGAAGTGAAGTGCTGCTCTGAACATGATTCAATACAATGGCTTGTTAAAACGCAACAAAGATAAGCAGAGCATAAACTGGATGAAATTTATCATTAACTCTGTCAATTAAAATTAAAATATTATGAGTGCTTAAAGTTGAACAAGTTTAACATTAAACAATTAGTGACTTCATTTGTGGTTGATGGCCTCCATGAAAACAAATTTCTTTCCTGAGCTGACAAATCTTTGTAGCAACAAGTATACCGCTTTGTTACACTGATGTAAATTTTCAAGTTCTTTTTGTGTTACTGATAAATGAAGCATACACACTTAACATAAACATCACGAACAACAATCAGAGGTCTGATTTTCCTATACCAAAATTATCAGGAATTCCAAATTTTGGAGTAAATAATGATTCTTTGACAATACTTCTCTGATCATAATACCTAAGGATCACAACCACTAACATACAAATACAGCCACTCCCCCCCCACCCGGCAAAACGTTTTAGTTATGAAAGCTAAAAGTTGTCTGCCCACCTAGGTGGAAGCCAGACACAGTGATCTTCAGACCAATTGATATGTGTCATTAAACAGCTTCCAGTACAAACTGCAGATGGTTTTGACATTCTGAGAGCTGCAATATCTCTTCTGCTGCAATAATTTAAATGATGTTCATGTAAAGGTTAAGAAGTGATGAAAAATATCACAAAGAAGAACAAAAGCTGTGATTACCTGAAAATTTTATCATATCCTATACATATGTATATAAACATGTCTACATAATTAAATTAAGCCATTTACAATACTTGCTAAGTGTTTTCACAAGGATTACTTCCAAAAAGTATCAGTAAAAGAAATGTTGAAAACCAAAACAAAAATTGTAGAAATTGCTGAATTTGCATAAGAATATAACAAAGGCATTTATATATGCATACCAAACTGCATTTGTCTGTGTTAGGCATGTTTTGAGCAATTGCGTTCACAAACTTTTCTCGATGTATGTGATGATGTACACACCTCATGATGCAGTGTACAGTGAGAACATATATAACCTATGATCAGATGCTTCATGCTGTTATTATATAAGCAAACAGATCAAATTACTGATTAAAATGTATACCTTCAAATTCTTTATAGACTCCAAACAAATATTATTCTCCTTAGGCATGCTCTTTATGAATATTTGTATGTTCTGAGCAACATTTAACAAAACAACAATTACAATTTGTAATAAATTATAAAACAAATAAAAATAACAATAAAACAAGATAACAAATACCAAACAAGATCAACAGTATAATTTCTCAAATCTATCTTAAATGATGCTCAATATGTAACGCTGCATGTGCTGCACCCCCTATTCTAAAGACCTGAACCATCTGGATCATATCGCCTGTCCACAAGTACGATATTGATGAAAATAAACAATCTCCGTGCGAGACTGTATCCTGGAATATGGCCATTTCTGAAATGAATGAAATCATTATCGAAAGGAAAATTATTGGAAGCAGGCAAGTGTTTTACGCTTTTGACAAGCATGACAAAATGAATATGGCTTCTCATACAAAGAGAAATTATCAGACCTTGGGTTACCTAATTAACCTCCATACTATGGTTGTTGTAATCATGTTGAAAGAAATTTCATCTGCTTGATATCTGTCTAAACATTTATACATCTGGAAAAATTATACTTTTATTAAATACCTCGGTGGTCTTGATAATTAGCACATGATATCTTTAGCAACTATTAGTTCCAATAATCCTCTCTGGACCATACTGTACTTGTAAGGGAAGAAACCTTGAAGTCCTAAACCTATAGCCAGTAAAAGATTTTTGTGCACTAAAAATATCATTGTTTTTTAATTCAGCAACCATATCGAACATTAAAAACAATAGCTTCTTAGCTTTACTACCAAACATGTTAAATTACAATAAACGTATTACACAGTTTTACAGCCACTGTTTTGTTAGAATATTATGTTTCATAGCATCCTAAAAATGTGATACAATATATGTCCCATGAAGAGTTGTGAAATGACAGCTTTGACTTCAAACGTGTCTTGCTTAGATTATATTTCATTTTGAATTTGACTTTGAAGATGATACTATCAAAAAACCACACTGTACAGAGACTATATGACAGACTAACATCATATATAATCATAGCTAAAATCAGTAAAGTAATTAAGCTATCAATCTTTGCAACTCAAAGACTTTTATGAAGTCTGATTTCCAAACCATAGTCCTTTGAATATGGTTACATGTGTGGCATGGCAATTGGGTTTTTTTGAAAGAAGCATTACCTGCTATCAACACAAATGTCATTAAAAAAATCCAGAACTATTATTATTATTATTATAACACTATCCTAGTTCTGATATTGTGCTTGTCTAGATTAAGGGCTGTTATATTTAAACATAGATGGTGCCCAGAGAAGATTGTTTAAAATTTATGCTAGGGTACTCTCATTACTCAAAAGTTCAGATGAAAATGATACAAAAACTAAATCGCATCCGGCTAACTCCTACGTACTCCTTGCATCCCATATATGTTTCACTGGAACAGCTGTAACAATAATGGTAACATTTAGCAAGAAATATTACTTTCTATAAAATAATACTGTAA
>JAECUM010078602.1:0-13116 GCA_016617855.1 Megalonaias nervosa | reverse complement strand
ATATATATATGTATGTATGTATGTATGTATGTATGTATGTATGTATGTACACACACACTCATCTGTACTATTTTAAGTACTTTTAATTTTTTTTAATTTTAAAGACTTTTCATTTAAATAAAATATTTTCATTTGACTAAATATTTCATGGTCGTAAGAACTATTTTCAATTTCCTTTCCACATATGTTCTCTTGCATCTTTCGCGTTCTTAGAGACATTGTTGTTGTTTTTTCAAGAGATTAAACCTCTTTACACACTTTGTGTTCCTTGAGACGTTTCCCGTTTGTCGAGCACATCCAGTCACACAGGAACTTCCTACTGATATACTTCTTCATTTTTTCAAACGTCCTCATCTATATTCATCGATTGGTGCTTTTGTTTTATTTTTTCTTGCATGTTTATTCATACCTGAATGCAATTTATGTAAACCACAACCCTATTATGATTTAGCGACGGTTTTGAGACCTAACAAATTTGACCTCACAACTTTTACTATGCCAGCGACCCTCCCGCTACCGCGATAGAAATTACAAAAATTGAAGATCTGAAACACGTTTGCATTTTACATTCTTTGGTTCCGGTTCAAGTACAGAACAATAAAATAAAAGTAAACAATGACCAAAAGAAAATACTGCTAAGAAAATTCATCATTTGTAATATTTCGTCAAATGTTGCAAAAAGTTATAAAATTATACTTTGTATTTGTTTTATTGTGCATTTCAAATACGAGACGACATAACACCTTGAAAAGAATCTCACTTGTAAATATGAAAGCAGATGTTAAGTTATTAAGTTGGGAAAACGACGCACGTTTGGTAATTTTTATTGATAACAAAGTGCATCATATAAGTTACAAGTGAACGCTTTTATAATATGACGGTAGAATGCAAACTTCACCCAGGATATGAATATGCAGTAATGTTATTAGCTGTTTGTTGCATTTTTGGGGTGTCGCAATCACAATACTAGAGATCATGTTTGAAGAAGACATTTGAAAGCTGATTTCGTTGTACAGTGTAGAATAGGTTTCTGATATTTAATCTCTAACTTAAAATGAAATGTGATGTAAGCTAAAACAGGAAGTTACATCCCGAAATTAATAATAATAATAATAATAATAATAATAATAATAATAATAATAATTGGAAGAAGAAGAAGAATAGCAACAATAATAACAACACAATGAAATATGCCTTGAGAGACAACTACTGGTGCCATGAAGAAGTGATGTCTCTAACAGGCGGTCACTTGTTAGAGGTCATCACATTACGTTAAACGGTCAGTCTGTGCATACAAGGTCTGATCTTTCATGACAGGTGGTCTTCCAAAACAGTGGTCTTTCGAGACAGCTTTGACTGCAATAACTTCATTGCAGACTTCGGTCTACATGCATCAACAGTTCATTACAAGGCATGTTAACAAGTACACAAACAACAATCCAATCCTTCAGCTAATGAGGGTTTTGGTTTCTAAAACGTGTGTTCTGAAATGATTGTATCTTATTTATGTGTATATAACCTTTTTACAAAATCCGGCTTAAAGTCTTGAAACAGAAAATTTCCGAAGACATGCAGTCTTGCACTTCACTTAATTTTAACGGCATTCTTTTTTATTGCTTCATTGTTCAGACCCTCACGCAGAAATTCAACAGTGAGGCTCATTGCATAGTGACGTAGGTCAAACCACGCTTATCCTCGAGGCGATGTGGCTATCCCGAGACTTCCCGACCGGCAATGACAAGACATTATAACGGATGATCCATAATTTGACTCATAGTTCAAAAACAGTGATGACAAAATTAAACAGACTATACTTGTGATGAAGGATACCCTGCATTTCACTGAAGTCTTCATTCGGTAGAGAGAGGGTTAAGGTGAAAGAGAGACGAGCAACTTTCCCAGCATAAGGTAAGGCTTGCTGCCCGAGTAATAAGTTGTACAGTTATGTTTTGTCTTATTCACACCTGCGACACTGTTATTAAAGAGCCGAGGGAAAGCATTTTAGAAAAGAGATACGTATATTTATAAATATCTTGGATTTGTTTTTATTTGCTGTTCCAACGTTAGACTACGTAGTTTATTATTAACTGTCGTGAAATGCTGAATAGATTTGTTGTACTTGTACAAACATCTAGAATATTGCTATCTTAAAATATTTTTAAATCATAGATTCACCGACGCTGGAAATTTCATATAAAATGTATTTGATCAAGTTAGCTATAATTTTCATGTTATAATTTCTGAGATATTTAGTCTTAAAACGTCAAATAAATTCAAAATTTTACGCAGCTTTTAATCTTATACATTTTTATCTTGGGCTCAAAGTAAACTCGTTATTCAGTCTATCGAATGAAATTTGTTGACTAATTTCTAATTTTATATACTGTATTCTGCCATTCTGCAACAAGGAATGTGTCGGGGGAAAATATATACAGTGGGTTAGTACGTAGGTAGGCAGATATTTTACAAAACTTTATGGACAATTTCAGGAAACAGTATGGAATTTATATGAAATATGTCATAACGGAGATGACTGTGTATACAGTGGCTTTTAAACGTTTTTAATTGGCATGGTGACATAATGAAAGTTAATACTGAAAATCGATCGTGTGTATGAATAAGATGAACATGTACGAAATATTTTCTTACGTCATCTCGACAATGTTTTATTGTGTGATCTTCCATTTATCTCGTTCTGTGTGATTTTGCTAAATAGTTGTGTTCGAAAATACTTTTACTGATATATGTTGTAGATTTTAAATATTATGATGCACCAATATGCATTTATTAGTCACCGTCATCTGATGTTTATTCAAGTTCAAACACCTACATACATGTTTCTCAAGGAACTAGTGCGTGTGCTATACACATATAAAATGCAAATGTACATACACTTGTCATTTATGAATGATCACAAGGTAACACTAATTTATTGTTTGACATATTCTTCTACCTACAATGTAAGTGATTCAAAGAGAAAAATACTAAAACATGAAATATACATAGCTGATATTTAGAAATAACGTAAAAATGGCAGCTTTAACAACAATCAGTACACGGTAGGATCCACAAATTCACATTACACTTCGTAACTGATAATTATCAACAAGCCAACTGCATTGTTAGATTATTTAGTACATAGTCGTACCATATCAAGATCTATGGAGAATGATATGAAATTATGCCGTATACATCATTACTTAAACTATACATGTTATTTTCACTGGTCTTTGTTAGAATATTCGATTAACTGGTTCAAAAGTTACCTTTAGATGGTACCCTAATTAATCTTTGTTTGGCTATTCTATTTACAGGAATTTGATTTTTATAGTTACCTTTAGCTCTATGATGTAAGCGCATTAATCTCTTTTCGATCAAAAAATACTCGATCAACAGTTTCTTAACTTTATATGCCATTGGTATTGGACTCATTTTACTCTTGAACAATATGTGGTTAACAGTAGTTGTAATGTCTGCCTGTGAGGGAACAAAAACCTAGTTAAAATGTAGTTTTCGGGGTTAGCAGCCAGTGTTAAGATTATTAGTGGCCAGAACGACGATACAATACAAAGAAAGTGTGGGGTCTTAAAGAAGCAGATTTTGGTCTAATTTGAAGAAAAATAAGCAGAACATAGAACCAGTATAAAAGCTAACAGTTTTTGTTCTGGCTAAATGACAGAATGAGAAAGAAAAATTGGAAGAAGTTTGTTGATCAGAAAATTATAGGATGAGAACAATCTGAGGTTGTTTTGGAGGGAAGGAAAGGTGAAAACAACGATAAATCACTATGCAGATTTATAAAAACTGAATTTGGGATCCAAGATCAGATCCAGTTCAATCGTGTACATCGCATGAATGCCCACTGCGTGGGTTCGAGTCTCGGGCTCGGCCAATGTGGTTATGTGAGAAGGCTTGCCGGTAGCTTCTCGTGGGTCGGTGGTTCTTTCCGGGTTTTCTCGGGTTCTTCCTCCACCATTAATACTGGCCGCCATATATAGCCTATCTTGTGCTGAAAAATGGCGTTAAACCCTATAACAACATATAACAACAACATGAATGCCCCTGATGATTAAACCAGGTCATCACCTAGGGTTATTAGTGTACGGTTTACACTCTACAAACAGAGATCAAGAGCGGCGTGAGACCTTTACACTGATTGCATTAATTAACAGTATGCACATGGGACGATAACACGTTGCAAGAAGCTCGTATCAGTATACATAGATGCACGTAAACGGAGTCTTTGGATCAGTTAGCAGTCGATAAACTAATTTTTTCAGGGTCAGCAAGTTCACCCAGGTGATTCCCTGGACTCACCAAGAAAACAAACAAAACCTTGAAGTTCCCCAGATTGACTTTCTTACATGCGGACAGTCGAATCTGCGTATAGGTGTCATAAGGAGAATTTTGCTAATGGCTTCCTCTTTCAAAACGTCTTTGAAATACAACAATGCAACAAACGAAGTCGATCTTAATAAAGTAAAAAATGAAATAAGTTTTCTATTTGTGAATGCTTGCGGGTTACAAAACAGATTGATGTGCCCATACTTTGTTAGTTTCGTTTATTTCGATCTTTGTGGTTTTCCGGAGACAAAATAGGATGATCTCGACATATTATCAATTAAAGAACTTATAGAAGCATAAGAAACAAATTGCTATTAAAAAGTCTAGCTAAATAAAACAAACGTTACGGTACTTTTGGCTTTGTGATTTTCTTTTTATAACTGATATTCAAATCATCATGTTCCCATGTTAATTCAAAATAGTTATTTCTATTAGAATTATTTTATTCCTATTTTGTCATATGACTTTCGAAAATATTTTTCAGAATATATCTCTTTCTACCCTGTTTTATAGTGTACTGTATCCTCTACTGTACAGACATAAATAATTTGTATACGTTCTAAGGCATACATTGTTAGACCTGCACTTAGGAATAAGTTCTGTTTAGTTCTGGTTTGCACAAATATGGTACAACATGCAGTCTTTTTTTTTAAAAAAATTCTAATTCAAATAAACTGATGATGATACGCTTGCAAAAATTAAGGTTCTTAGTCTAATTATATAAGGCTGATTACACTTGGAAACATATTTTTTCATATGTATTTAGTCACTTTTACATTACGTAGAATTAATCGATATTTTATGTTACAATGAAACGACTAGGGAATTGTCTCTGCTGGGTAAATACGGCAAGACCTTCAACGAATCGAACTGAAAAGTAGTTACATGCTATTGTTTGAATTTTTTTGAATAATTTACCCGTTTTCAATAACTTTGGGTTCGACTTTTTTTAAAATCCCCAAAATAAACACATGGTGATGTCCTAAATGCTCGAACATACAAGCATATCAAAAAGGGAGGTCAATGTTTTCATCTACAAGGCAATTCCTACGAAAATAAATAATTTGTATGCAGCGTACGGTGCACAAGAGTTTTTATGTTTTTTTGTTTTGTTTTGTTTTTTTAAATCAATTTGTTTATTTTCATTTTCTGAAGCATAATTATTTCAATGACAGTGGTATGACCATGCATATTTTTGTTTTCCATTATGTTTTTTTAAACTTTAGAATGGAATCTTCGGTTGTTTGGATATTATAGCGATTATTATAGATACATGTGCAGACATCAGAACGGTCTTATATTGTTGATTCAACCCCCTAAATGTGGGTCCAGGCCCAGAAACAAGGAGCGCACACTCGAGTGTGTGAATGGGAATGAAAAAGAGCACGGGGGCAATACTGATTTGGTTTCGATCTAGAGCTGGAATTGTTTGGGGTTTTTTTGGTTTTTTTACGACATTACATTTCGATTTAGAGTTGAAATTGGGTTTTTAAAATATTGAATATCGCAAGTGCTCACCCAATCATATTGTGATGATATTAAAGTGCGGAAATATGTTGTGAGTAGATGCTGAGATTATATTAAAGAGGGGAAAATGTTGTGAGTAGATGTTGAGGCGATATTAAAGAGGGGAAAATGTGAGTAAATGTTGAGATTATATTAAAGAGGGGAAATGTTGTAAGTAGGTGCTGAGATATTAAGGAGGGAAAATGCTGTGAGTAGCTGTTGAGATCATATTAATGAGGAGAAATGTGAGTAGATGTTGAGATGATATTAACGAGTGGAAAAAATTTGCGAGTAGATGTTGAGATGATATTAAAGAAGGGGGGATATTGTGAGTAGATATTGAAATGTTATTAAAGAGGGGAAACATTTGTGAATAGATGTTGAGATGATATCAAGAATGGGGAAAATGTTGTGAGTAGATGTTGGGATGATATTAAGGAGGGGGGGACACTTTATCAGATATGAAATCCTGTTTAACTAAGATACTTTTGAATATGCTGCTAATTTGAATATTTTACGTTAAAATCCATAATGTTACTATTACACCAACACTTTCATCCAACCAATCAGAAACATTACATGCACATTGCTAGAGGTGATTTACTTGGTATCAAGGGCTATGTTGGAAATTCATTTCATGTACTGTATTTCTTCATATCAAAAATAAAATCTACCACCACAAGAAAACAAGAGAGTATTGACTGTTTGTATTTATCCGTAACACTCTGTTTAAAGTAGTTTTATTGTTACGTGCGACGTTTTGCAGAGAATGAGGAGTTACATATAGAAGCTGTGTCCAGTCCAAACTGACCATACTGACCACAACATAGATATCGGTATAGGCGTTAGATATGCTACTACAAAACTGGCATCAGCTGTAAAATAACTTGTACATGTTTAGACCGTTTCGAAAACGCTGGAATCTTTGCGGGTTATCAATGACGAACTCTCAAAACTGTCTGTAACTGTCAGTGAAATGAACAATCGTCTGAAAGACAGAAACTCTAAAGTTTTGGGATTAGGAGCCATTGTTATTTGTTAGTGGCCAATACCTTGCGCTGCATAAAAGTGTGTCCGACGTCAGCAAAGGATTACAGGAAATAGGTTGTGTAGAAACAAATACTAATACTAGTGCAGGTTACCTGGATGATCTACAAAAGAAAGGGCGAACTGAGAGGAAGTAGTTGCTGATAAGATAAATCTCAGTATGAGAAACTATCGTTTGAGGGTATATATGAAAGAGGCAGGCGAAAACACAGATTATGTGCTATATGGATTTATTCAAACTGAATCTAGTATCCAATATCACATCCGGTTCAATCGTGTACAACTGTTACGTGTCGGCTCGTTTAAAGTAACACAAAGAAATGAGCGAAGACAACAAGCTTTGTAAGTTTTAACAAAAATAATTTATTTCTCTAGAAAACACGGTGAAAAGGTGAAAATATGAAATACGACTTACGATTTGCGAAGAAAATCCAAACATTTGTCCTAGAATTGTGAAAACATATAAGTCCTATCAATAAACAGTTCTAATTGAAGCTAGTCTGAGTCTCAATTCCGTTCCAAGATGGTGGATGATGACGTCAGACGAAGTTTTTACACAAATATTCAGAATTTTCACTTTGAATCACAATTTGTACTGTTCTGTTCCAATTTAGAATCAACTTCACTAAATGTCTTTGTCCAAAGCCACTTGTGTAGTTCTCTAGGGAAAACAATTATTGTTTATAAAGTAGATGAACTACAGCTGTCATCTATAACAATATGCATCTCGCTCTACAGACGTACAAATGAACAACTCTTTCCAGCACCAGAAAAAGAATACATTCTTCTCAAGGTATATGAACGACTCTACAAGGTGTTAAAATATGACTCTGACCATTTCACAGATACCTGAGTATTTAAACTGAACGAAAACGTCATTTCATGTACACGCGCGAAGAACGCGTGGTGATTTCGAAATCTCACCATCACAGTACAGAATGTCAACAAGTATAATTAGAAATGACCTTGGTCACAACCAGTCATCTACCTAGCTTGTTTATCAAGCCAGCAATCTAAGAAAATTGCTAACGAAATCCTAAGAGTCATATTTACGTTCTAAATAAACACGACGTTTCTTTCAAAATGTCAGACCCTGTGAACTTAATCATCATCACAATAATAATTATATTTAATGATACAAAAACGAAATAGAAAGAATTCAAATTTTAACACACAAGTAATTAAACTATATGGTCGTAACAACAACGTACTGTCGTTCCTGATGGTGAAACAATCTACCTCTTCAAGTAGAGGAGCAAGTATGCCGTGAGTCCTTTAGACTGAGAAATAAATTTCTCAACTGAGACTGTAATCCATCTAAAGAAGTTCGAATCACTGTACAAAGTTGCATGGAAACGAGGTTTTGGGGGTCAATAAACATTTTGTTAAGGACCAACAAGTTCAGTAAGGTGATTCTCTAGACTCGGTCACCCTGAAAATAAATAAACATCGTAGTTTGACACAGGGCTCATCCCATGCGCAAACAGTCAGGTCAACATGGAGCTGTAATGAGGAGACATTTCTTGGGTGTTTTCTTGGAAGTCGGAATACATCGACTTCCATGACTTTCCATTATTCCCAAACTTAAGAAAGAATGGTTAGAGTTTTGGAAATAAGTTAACGTTGGTGTTTACATGTCTTTTAATGATTTAGAGATGCTCCAAGCATAATTTCTTAATTGCGTATTTTACGCTTATCCTTGTAAGCAGACGGGAGCAGCCTCCCTGATCCCACCATCGCGAGGACTATACAAGTTTATCTTAAGTCAGATAATGATAAGTAAGACAAAAAATAATGTCTAGATCCGAGAGATGGACGTTTAAAGGACGTGTTCCAGTTATGTGAGGTTGTGATGTAAATCAGTAGGCACTCAGACGAGTTCTAATTATCAACAAAAATTACATCCAGATCTGAGTTTTCACCATTTCACTGTTAATGTGCTTTCCACTTTGCAGATGTTCTGGAAAATAGCGAAAATTTTCGGACTTATAGTAATCACCTACTTCGATTTGAGCTCGGGTCATGGTCGTCTGCTGGATCCACCATCTAGATCCAGCATGTGGCGTTATGGCTTTCCCAACCCGCCAAACTATGATGACAACCAAGTCTACTGCGGAGGAGTGCAAGTAAATAATAATAATATTAATAATAATAATAATAATAGCAAAAACAATAATAAATGTGTGTATATGTGTGTGATTATTCTTGCAAATGCTATGATGACAATATATTTATGTAAAGTGGCTAATTATATTATAGCTATTATATTAAAGGTGTAGTTATCAGAATCACAATATTGGTCGCAAAAAACTTGTTGCTCCAATAATTCAGACTAGAAAGGGCAGAATTATTGTGTCAAGCCTAAAATAGTTTTGTATTTACATTTGCATCTATAAAATGAACAGCTACTTAAAAAAATACTGCGTAATGGCATAAACAAATAAGTCGAGTAACTGAGTAACTGATAAAAGTAGTAGATTCAATTTTACTATTATAAAATTCTTTGCAGGTTCAGTGGGAACAGAATGGTGGAAAATGTGGTGTATGTGGCGATCCGTGGCAAGGCCCACGTGATAATGAGCCGGGTGGAAAATTTGCCAATGGAATAATAGTCCGAAAGTACACACCTGGAGAGGTCATCACAGTTGTTGTAGAGCTGACAGCAAATCATAAGGGATACATGGAATTTCGCCTGTGCCCAAATGATGACCCACGCAAAGTAATCCGACAAGATTGTTTGGATAGATATCCTTTGCGACTCACGGAAAACGGCAAAACACGTTTTATGGTTCCTCCGGATGTAGGATATCAAAAGTTTAATATTAATTTAGCATTACCATCCAATGTTGTCTGCAGAGCTTGTGTGTTTCAGTGGAAGTACAACGCGGGAAATAGCTGGGGTACGGATCCCAAAACTGGTCAAAGTTGTGTCGGCTGCGGACCCCAAGAACAATTTTACGGTTGTGCTGATGTTGCAATCGGATATGACGACATTGAAATAGGTAAGCACAAAACACTTCCGGGAGATGTGAAGGATGTTGAAAACGATAAAAAGAAGATTCAGAAACCTGATACGGACCCAGATGTGGAAGATCATCAGCATCTGTATCCCAATCCGGTGGTTCCCGGTTTTTCAGATTCACAGACAATGAATAATAACGATAATTTCAGATTCATGTCAGTTCAAAATGGAGGAACGATGAGTTCGTGTTTATGTGTCTGTAAGAAATCTCTTATACACTTATATGGCGGTGCAAGCATGGATATGAAATTAAAACTGTTTGAAGGAGACGATGACAGCCAAATGTGCATGTGTATGTGTCAGAACAATTCTTTCAGTAGGAGAAATCCTGGTCTCCTGACTTTTTTGGCTCCTGTGATCGTTCTTTTATTCAGTTACATTTTACAGAGGAGATAGATAACGTATTAGGTATTAACATTTCGGTTTTTAAACACTATGTCCACTGGAGATCGCTGTGGTTGTTGACGGTAGTCACTTTGTATTCTTTCGAAGAGACACTAAAAGAATGATTTTTTTTTTCTTGAAGAAGAAAAAGATATGTCGCGTCAGCTGAACTTCCCAAGAAAGTTTCAGCAGTCAAAATTTCTGCTTTTTATTTCGAAGCAATGCTCCTCTCTTCCAATCACATAAAGGTACAACAGTTTTATAAAAACGACCACATGTGCGGCTAAATTTACTTGAATATATCAATGTAAAGAAAACTCTAGTTGGACCATTTACTGTATTATTGTTGCTTATTCCGTCGACACCATCGCTGGTAGTGATCTACATTTGCATAGAGCTGCATAGTAAATAAACAGATCATACACTAAACCAACGTACTAAGCATGTGTTAAATCGAAATCCGAAAGGAATCGTCTGAAATTGAAAATTGTTGGGTTTCGTCTCCTCATACACTTTTCCGATGAAATAAAACATTGATCGATTTAAGTTCACATCACCTTTTGACACATTTTATTCCAGGATTATTTATCACTTTTAAAAGTGTTTTCGATTTATGAGTCAAGACACGATGTGCCAAAAGGAAAACCGCCATCTCATCGAAGTTCTGCATTGTGTTCTCTCGCAGATTTCTGTAGGTGCATTTTCCCCAAGACGAAATGAGCTTCTCCCGGGGTTTTGAGAACAATTTTCTTCGAAGTTTTGGGATCTCATAAACTAAGAAGGGAGTTTGTTATCTTTGCAAATGTTCTAAAGTATAAAGACAGATGTACTCCTTAAAACTAAATAAAAGAAACATACACAAAAAAAAAAAAGAAAATAGACGCCTTTTGAACTGAGATATATACGGGGTTTATGAATTTACCTTTTTTGGCATCGGTTTCTGGAAATAAAAGTGCATTATCTCAAGCAAAACCTTTCATAGCAGCATTAGACTATGTAACTAAAGTACATGATTCTTTACACTTAATCAAAGCACACAGGTGTGGAGATGTTATGCCTTGTAGCTGAACCTATGATTAGCTGTCAACAGTTTTCAATAAACGTTGTAAATTCCACGCACATTTATCAGATCTCGACACAATAAGTATACCATCGCAGGGTTAAGGTTCATATGTCCATCTTTGTCATTACAACTCGTATTTGTCCATATGATTTCACATGATCACAACAGAAAATTTACGATGTAATTAATTCTAACTGATAGGAGTATATTGATTAAATTATTTTAATTACAAATAGGTTTAAATAGTTAATCAATTGCCACAAGAACAAACTTCAATTTGTTAGTTTTCAAAACTTCACCACATCAAATGTACCATGTCCAAAAGATTAAAATTTAGCGTTGAATTAACCCTCTGAACATGTCGTAAAGTTCAGGTTACTCATCTACGACATCAGTGACCACCATGGATTGAATGGACGAACACGGGTTATATGCGGGAGGTCGCAGGCTCGAACCCCGGCCGAGTAATACCAAAGACTAATAAGAATGGTACTAGCAGCTGCCTCGTTCAGCATTAAGAGGTTAGTGTTAGAACTGGTTGGCCTGGTGCCAGGATAATGTGACTGGGTGGGACATGATGCCATATGTCTGCAGCATGATGTCCCAGTGCTAGACATCACTACAAATTGCCACACTGCAAACATCGTAGCGATATGACTAAAATTGTTAAAGCTATGTTACAATTCTAAGTCACACACACACACACACACACACAAGCATGCACGCACACAAACACATAGATGAACACTCGTCGTTACAAGCCACGGGCGATAATTCGCTACGCAGTTTCATCACCCGTGGCCGCCTATGCAGAGACTGCGTTGTTTTTCATGACTATGAATGAACTTGAGAGCGCGAGTAAATCTTTCTCGCCATTGTGACCCAACGTGACCTTTCAAGCTTTTTTGAATGATTAGATCAAAGTTTATTTTCCAAGCACAGTAGCTTATCAGTCATTAAACTGGTGCGTAGGAGACGTGTTGCCGATGACATTTTTTAAATGCAGACTCGTGAGGAAAGAGGAAATCTCAGCACAGGAAGCAACGGGTGGTAATGGAGCGTAGCGGATTATCGCCCGTGGCTTGAGAAGATCATGAACGCTATGATGTGAAGATAACTGTGTAGCAAGGGGTTTCCTAAAAATGAGCATACAAATCATTCTATGTTAAGCACGTGCGACATTGAGCATGACTAGCTGAGCCACTTTAGTCTTTTGCATGGTTTTGACTACACATTTTTAATACCCATATTGTTGTTTTTTTTTCTCTGAGTATGATTCTGTAAATTGGAATCCATTTAAAACGTGTATTTAATATGTAATGATGGCTGCTAGGATGACAAACATAGACTTTCTTATTTAATTGATAATAATCGATTTTTATATCATTATAATAGGTTTAAGAAACAACAACAACAAGGCATTAAATACATTACAGTATGCATGCCTTGTAACCAAGAAATTTTTTCGTATAGTTCGACAGGCTATCGCAGCTTTGTATCATTGATTATATAAACACTGTAGATAAATCCCAAGGAAAGTGCACGCATACCGTTAGGACGAACCATATTCTTGTATGATACTTGGTGTAAGTCCAGTTTCAACTTTTTCATGTAGCCCAAATTCATTTTCGCTTTCACGTCAGATTTCTGCGTATTTTGTCCCTTGTGCGTGAGAAAGGAGGGGAAACCATATTAAATTAATTTAGAAAGCGGGGATTATAAATACTTTTTATCGTTATTTTCATACGTC
>JAECUM010078601.1:0-23002 GCA_016617855.1 Megalonaias nervosa | reverse complement strand
CACCAAAGGGCGAGCAGATAGTACAAAAATTAATATCTAAAGTAATAGGGCCACAATAAAATTTTATATAATCTAATATATAAAAAATGTCTGTTAAAAATTATCTCGATTTAGCAGAAACTTATGATGTCGACGACACCGTGACAAAATTTGAGTATATTGAATATCTCGACGAAAATTCTAATGAGCCAAGTAAAGCTGGTGTCATAACATTTAATACCCGAGACGAAGATGTATTTCTGCTGCCACACAAAGCAATATTAGAAGTTCGCGGCCAGATTATGACAGTAGCTAATCCACCTGTCGCAATTGCAGCTAACGCAGAAGTAGCTCTTATAAATGATGGCTGGTGCTTATTTAAAAGTGCCAGATATCAACTGGCCAATCAAACTGTCGAAGATATTTCATGTCACCTGCAAGTTACAAGTACAATCTTAAATATTATTTCGTTTTCCGACGATTACTCCAGATCGACTGCAACTAATATGATGTGGTTTAAAGATACTGGACGTGGTTTAGCTGAATCGACCGAACTTTTCTCGAAAGGATTAACATTACCAGGCACAAGGAGATAAAATCTCCTGCGACGTTGAAACCTCTAGAGATAAAATCTCCTGCGTTAAGTAACTTTGATATACTTGATAAGCTAAAACAAGTAAAAAATGTCCACGGAGTTTATTCCAAAGATGAACTTAGCGCTGTATCAGCTGGGGGATCGTGTGTGATAAATATACAAGATTTCAACGACGGATCTGGCACGCATTGGGTAGCTGTTTGTAATAACAATTATTTTGACTCATTTGGACTTCCTCCGAGCGACGCAATAAAAAAAATATATGTCCAGATATAAAAAAAACAAATTATTCGTCCAATCAACTTCAACCTATTGGAACATCAGCTTGTGGATATTATTGCGTGATGTTCATTAAACAAATGTCCAAATCCCCTGACAACGTCAGGAGATCGGATTCCAATTTTTTAAAATTTATTTTGCAATTTGACAAGCATCCTTCTTACGCCAATGATGAGATTGCAATTAATTTTATCTAAACTTGTAAAATTACTAGTAATTTTATCTAAATTACAAATATATAATGTCAACATATTGTCTCAAATGTAAAGCTAAAACAGAAAATATCAATGAAACAACGGAAAAAACAAAGAACAACAGGATGATGCTGAAAAGTATTTGCGCAATCTGTGGAAAAAGAAAAAGTATGTTTTTGAGGAAATTGTCTGGAGCTGGATGCGACAAGGTTATTTTAGTAGACAACTGATAAATAATGACATGCAAGTGCGATTCTGATAGAGATTTATGTCTTGAGCAAAATAATATTTTCACATACTGTCAACAATGTAACAACAGAGAAATAATAGGAACAGGCATAGACATACATAAAGTAATTGGCAAATTGCCGAAACCAAAAGGCGCTTGGACATTGCCAGTCCATAAATATACTGGACCTTATAATCCGCTGGATAAACAACTAGATGAAAACGATAATCCGCTGCCAGGACAAGAGCCTTACAATCAAGTTGATGCAATAGCCATGCGCCATGATATCTGCTATCGTGATATAGAACGTCCTGATAACGTTCGTGTAGAAAACTCAAAATCAGACTGCGATAAAGTACTGTTGGACGAACTTAGTAGTATGAAACCTGCAAACGGCCTGCTTCACAAGCTACGAGAAAGGGTTGACCGAAAGTTGGTGCAGGGTTTTATTGGAGCAAAATATAAACTTGGACTCGGAGAGTCTCGTCTTGGCGAAAAAGAATTGTATGATGATCTTACAGCAACACAGTCGCTAGCGACAGAGCTACACAAACCTAAAAAAAAAGTTTCCGCGACGTAAAGTTGTCGCAAATGCCGTTGACGATATCTGGGCGATAGATTTAGTTGATGTGTCAAATCTAGCTGAATTTAATGATAATAAAAGATATCTCTTTAATGTCATAGATGTTTTTAGTAAATATGCTTTTAGTGTTCCAGTTTCAGACAAGACAGGAACGTCGATAACTGATGCGCTAAAACAAATAATAGCAAACACAGAAAGAAAACCAAATAGAATCTGGACTGATCATGGAGCAGAATTTTTTAATAAAAAGTTCGAGCAGTTTTTGCTCCAAAATAATATCAAAAAATATGTTACAGGAAATGAAGGTAAAAGTGTTGTCTTCGAGCGATTTAATCGCACGCTAAACGAAAAAATTCATAAGTATTTGACAGCTAAAAATACAAATAAATATATTGATAATTTACAGAACATTGTTGACGAATACAATAACACGAAACATCGAACCACTAAAATGTCGCCAGATGACGCAATTAAAAATCCGATATTAGCAAACGAAAACATATACCGCAGACATAAATTTAAAGTTGGTGATAAAGTTAGAATTTCTCTGACGAAAAAAACATTTGAAAAAGGATTTACTCCAAACTGGAGCGAAGAAGTATTTGTTGTTGATAAAGTACTTTTTACAATACCTGTAACATACGCGCTGAAGGATTTATTGGGTGAGCCTATAACTGGTAGTTTTTACGAACAGGAACTTCAGAAAACTTCCCAAGATATATTTGTTATTGAAAAAGTTATTAGAAAGCGCGGCGACAAAAGTTTAGTTAAATGGAGAGGATATAGCGATAAATTTAATAGCTGGGTGCCAACTCGGTCGATACAATAATGTTATTATAAATTTGTACGTACTTTACAAGTACAGATTTACATTTGATAGTTTTACATAACGAAATTAAATGTAATTTTCTTGTATTATCAACTGGCATTAAATTAAATATTTTAACAAAAATAAAATCATATTTTATATTTCTTTGATGGCCAATTATTTTTAACACCAAGAAAAGATTTGATAAGCTGCCAAAATATTTGTTGTTCAGCAACAGTAAAATTAAATTTTATTATTATTTTAGCAATGTGATACTTAACATTATATCGTCCATTTGTCGGCCTGCTGTAATTTTTTCTGTCAGCGACAGCAACTACTTCATCGTCGGATTCGTTGTCGTACAAAATATTATCTTCGCTATAAGCAGCAAATTTGTCGGTGACTTTGTCGTTAGTGATTGTATCGGTAGAGATAAAATTTTCCGCGTATGTATCAGCAAGTCGTTTCATTAAATCCATATTATAATATACTTTTATCTAATTTATAATAATAATGACCAGCGAAACAAAATCTCCTGAAGTAAAATATCATCAAAAAGTTAATATATTAAATTATAGGGAACTAGCCGAAGCAGTTCGAAAATGTCTGTCGGGTTATAGTGCTTATTCTGTTGACGTTATTGTAATGCAAGGCGATTCTGATAAAATTCTCCTAACAACGGCAGAAAAAAATAAACTTAATGATAGTGCATTTATAACACTAAAATTTGATCGCGATGATGTTTTGATGTTTGCACATAACTGTCTTACTAAAACAGAATTACGAAATATAATTAATCATCATATTTGAAACTGAATCTGTCAAAAGTTGACATTGACGTTCCTGATCTTCTTTCGCCATCTGCAACATCTTTTACTGAACTGGGGTTAATTTTAAGATGTTTTGCGGTAGAATAAATTGATTTAAATTTTATTGTTTCTCTAGTTTCTAAATTTACTGAGATAATTGATCTAGCAAATCTAATACCACCAGCATCTCCTCGTCTGGTGTTTTCTTGTTTGCGTAACGAGATCGAGATTTTCAATCCGGTTGTCTGACTTAATTTTATTTTTATGATCAATAACAAAATTATTTAAAATAACACCGTTAAATATTTCGTAAACAAATCTGTGTGATTTATAATTAACAAAATCTGTTTTTGTTCCACATACCCTAATTATAAAATACCCACGTTCATTCAATTTTCCTAATACTTTTTTTTGTTCTTATATTTCGAATAATTCCGCGATGGTTAGCTTCGTATAGTTTAAATAATGAATGTGGTTGATACTCATTTTGTAAAGCTAAATTCTCAATATTGTCATCGTTTATTGAGTTATTTACTCTATAAACTCGCTGTCCATCTGGAATTTCATCGCAGAACAAAGTATAGATAAAATCTTTTCTGAACATTTCAATCGTATCTGTATCATCTCCTTTTACTGAAATTATCATCCCGGCTGGCGTTGGTTTTCCTACAGATTTTTGAGATTTTATACAAATAACCGAACCAAGTGCATTTGCAGCATATAAGTTGTACTTTGGGTGAACATGATAAGTTTCTTGCTCTTCCACTGTCATTCTAATATATCTCAAAATTTCTGTCATTATACTATAGGTATTTTATATCTCTAATTGATTTTTTACGTAATTTTTAATTAAATATAAAAATGCCATATATAATATAATGTTAAAATTGCGCGATATTGCTAAAAGAGCATTATCAAAACAGAAAAAATTGCTACAGCATTCTCAGGATACAACAGTTACAAATTTGATAATCAAAATGTTTTAGCAAATTTTAACTCTGCAAATTTATTTCATCTTTTACAACCAGTTGTATCTAAAAACCTTACAGCTCACAAAAGTATCAAACTAATAGTTCAGTATCATATGATTTTATCAAAGTTACATGCAATCGAGAAAGATATACTTGATATAATTTTTGAAAATACAAATTTCGACAGAGAAATTTCAGAACCATATCTAACAGCTAAATCACGAAAAATATTAACTGGAACAAATATTGCCACAGTCGCCGTTGAAATACACCAAGAAATAAATAAAAAATTGGAGGAATTTACTTCATCTGGGTCAGGTTGGAAATTTGAAATGATAAAGGAAGTTTTAATTCATACAGCAAGATATAACGTACTGCGAGGTAGTTCTTACGTTGATCTTCAAAAAAAAAAAAAATTAAAAACAAAAAATGCTGTATAAATGTCGAAAACAACGACGATCAATGTTTTCGTTGGTCAATTTTGTCTGAGAGACATCCTCAGAGTGACCACAGTGACCGAATTGAAAAGTATTTGCCATACAAAGACGAACTAGATTTTAACGGAATAACTTTTCCAGTGGCAGAAAATCAGATACCAAAGTTTGAAAAACAAAATATTTCAGTAAATGTTCTCGGACTAGATGAGCGAAAAAATGTTTACCCAAGATATATTTCAGAGACTGCTGCACAAAAGACAATAAATTTATTATTTTATCGAGGACATTATGTTTGGATAAAAAACTTTAACGGCTTAGTTGGAAGACAGTATAATAAAAATAAAAAAAGAAATATTTCTGTTACAGATGTTTGCAGGGTTTTCCTAAGAATGAGAAACTACAGGAACATCTTAAATACCGTGCCAACGTTCCAAGAATAACAATGCCAAGCGAAAAAGAAAAAGTCTTAAAATTTAAAAATTATGACTATAAGCTAAATATACCTTTCGTTATTTATGCTGATTTTGAGTGCCTACTCGTTCCAGTGGCTGGCGCTGAAAATAATCCTAATAAATCAAGTACAAGAAAATTACAGCAACATGTTCCTTGTGGAGTGGCTTATAAAGTAGTTTGTTCCGTCGACGATAAGTTTTCATGTCCAATAAAGTTATATAGATCTGAAAGTCCGGCGGTATGGTTACTAAAAAATCTTATAGATGATGTTAACAAATTTCGAACAAATTATTGAAGACAGCTCCAATGAAAATAACGTCTAAACAACAACTTGAATTTGATGAAGCAGTTGATTGTCATATTTGCGAGAAGTTATTAGTAGACTCAAACGGAGTCCGTGATAAAGTGCGCGATCACTGTCATATGACCGGTCAGTATCGTGGAGTGGCTCATAATAATTGTAATTTAAAATTTCATGCACCAAAGTTTATACCTGTCGTTTTACATAACTTTCGTGGCTATGATAGTCATATCATTGTAGAAGCTTTTGGCAACGAGGAAATTAAATCTAAACTAAAACTAAATAATAAGATAAAATGTATTCCAAATAATTTTGAAATGTATATGTCAGTTACTCTTGGCAAATTACGTTTTATTGACAGCCTGCAATTTATGGCAGCATCATTAGATGAGCTTGTAAAAGATTGTAGCACTTTTAATAATCTGCAAAGTTGCTTTGATGAAAACTACTTCGATCTGACAAAAAAAGGTATATTTCCGTATGAGTATCTCGACGACTGGAGCAGATTTGATGAAAGTTCTCTGCCTAGCAAAGATACATTTTACTCGCAGCTAAAAGGCGAAGATGTGTCAGACGACAAATATAAATATGCACAAGAAATTTGGAATAAATTTAGTTGTAAAACATTTGGTGATTATCATGATATATATTTGAAAACAGATGTATTACTACTAGCAGATGTTTTTGAAAGTTTTCGTCGAGTAAGCTACAGCAATTACGGACTAAATCCTTGTTGGTATTATTCTGCTCCCGGGCTGTCGTGGAACGCTCTACTAAAAACAAGTAAGATAGAATTAAATCTCTTAACAGACGTTGATATGTTTAATTTTATTGAAAAAGGTATCAGAGGCGGAATTAGCGTTATAACAAAAAAATATGCAGTAGCTAATAATAAATATCTAAAAAATTATGATAAAAATCTCCCATCCAATCATATCATTTATCTAGATTGCGTCAATTTGCATGGGTATGCAATGTCAGAGCCAATGCCGTGCGGTGGGTTTCATTGGATAACTCCAGATCAATTTCTTAAAGAAACTGAAAAAGATTTGCCTAGAAAAATTAACAATGTCAGTTATTTTGTTGAAGTCGATCTAGATTACCCTAGTTCGTTACATGATCTACACAACGACTACCCATTTTGTGCAGAATCGATGATGATAGATTACAGTTTATTATCACCTGAACAACAAGCAATGACAACAGCAAAAAATTCGATTGTTAATAAGTTAGTTCCAAATTTGCTAAATAAACGAAATTACGTGATATATTACAAAAATTTAAAACAAGCAGTAGATGCTGGACTAATTCTGAAAAAAGTCCATCGTGTGCTAAAATTTAATCAGTCGAGGTGGATGTCAAATGATATTGACTTAAATACCAAACGTCGTGCTATTGCTAAGACCGACTTTGAGAAAAACTTTTTTAAGTTAATGAATAACTCAGTTTTTGGAAAGACAATGGAGAACATTAGAAAAAGAGTTTCGATAGAAATTGTAAATGATATAAATCGCAGAAATGAATTAGTTAACGATGATGGTTTTGTCAGCATGAAAATATTTAATGAAAATCTTGTTGCAATACAACGACGAAAGACAAATTTAAAGTTAAACAAACCGATTTATGTTGGTGCAGCTGTACTTGATATATCAAAGTGGCTAATGTACGACTTTCATTATAATTTTACCAAAAGCAGTGGCCAGATTCAGAGTTGCTATTTACTGATACAGATTCGCTAGTTTATAATATAAAATGTAAAGATGTCTACGAGGATATTTACAAGCACCGTGACCTATTTGATTTATCTCATTATCCGACAAGTAGTAGATTTCATGATAATGTGAATAAAAAAGTTATTGGTAAAATGAAAGATGAGCTTATGTTTGTTCCGGTGAGAGAGTTTGTTGGACTAAGAAGTAAAATGTATGCCGTAATTCTCGAAGATAATAAACTGACAAAGAAAGCAAAAGGTATTCCTCGTGGATACGTCCAAAAATGTATGAAATTTAACGATTTTAAAACCGCACTAAACAATAATGTCAGTTTTATTAAGACAAATGTAATCAGAACTAATCTTCACAAGCTCGAGACAGATACGATTATTAAACGTGGACTGAGCAATTTTGATGATAAAAGATATTGCAAAAATGGAATTAATACTCTAGCACTTGGGCATTACACCAGTATCTTTAATTAATTTTGGCAAAACTTTAAAATTTAACGTTATTCGATGAAAAATATTTATGTTTGAAAGGGAGATAATACCGTTCCAGCTAGTTTAAATCGTATTTGGATTATCGGACATAGTGAACATACATACAAATCTGATGTAACAATTTTGCTTTCTATCGTTCAAAATCAACTGATAGACATTAAAATTACTGTATACATATGTCTAATTTCGACTTAGGCAGATTAGATAGCCAGCGAAATTTCCAACTATGAAATAGATGTTCTGTATGGATTTCACTTGGGTGCATGGAATCTTCATGGCCTGGGAAAAACCCACTATCGATTTTCCAGACTGCAGAGTCTCTGCCTATAATATACACAGCCGCTGTGTTAAAGCTTTCCTTTTCTTTATAAATAGACGGTAATATGTAAGATTTCAGATTCCTCGATTTATTCATAATAACGTTTTTTTCTTCAAAATCAGAAAATGTAATGCAAAATTTCCTGCTTGGTAACTGGTAAGTATATAATAATTTGTGAACATCTATATATAAGATAGGTCTGTGGTCTATCTCGTAGATTCTCGTACTCAAGGTCTGTGGTTCGATTCCTATGATTGACATAATGTCAATTTCAATTTTTCTAAGATAATTAGGTGTACAAAATCTGTTGAACGTAGAGAGAAGGCCCGTCTGTATGTGTGTACTGTTCTCAGAGATAAGTTTATATGTAACTAAAATGCCCAGTAATTTTCCAATGAGGTTAAAATGGACAATAATCAGTGCCAGTAATTTTCCATTGAGGTCAAATGGACAGTTAACCAGTGCCAGTAATTTTCCATTGAGGTCAAATGGACAGTTAAACAGTGCCAGTAATTTTCCATTGAGGTTACAATGGACATTAATCAGTGTCCAGTAATTTCCATTGAGGTTAAAATGGACAGTAATCAGTGCCAGTAATTTTCCATTGTGCACAGTCCATAGAATTAAGTTAGTGTTATATCATTATCAAAAAGTGCATCAACTATATTATCAATAAATGTCTAACTAACCGTCATTTTCAGTTGCGATGTTCTAAACTAGGATATTCTTTCTCCGACAAATCTTCTCTCTCCAAATTGGGGTGGGGGTGGTGGGGTCTCCTCTCCAAGATCGAAAAAAAATTTCTGGCCACTCCAATAAAATATTTTTAGTCTTATTTTGAGCTGAAAATGACTCCTTAATAAAATTACAAAATAGAAAGTTTAATAAGAGAATTCTCACATTTGGTTCAAGATCTGCCTATTACTATACTGAAAAAAAAAAATTTATCACCAAAAAAGTTAATCCAGCAGGTCCTAATATTTGTTTTGGAGTTTTGGCCCAGAATCCGCATTTGGTTTAGGATCAGCCTATTTTCATACTACTATGAAACAGGTGGCATGACGCCACGGTACTGGACACTTGCAACAAGCTGAACACGAACACGAATCATATTTTTCATTTAGATTTTCCATGCGCCAAATTTTATTGCGCGATGCGCATGAAGTCACAAATATGACGTCGGAAATTCCTTTTGGAAAAACCTAGTATTTATTTTTAGCTACAACTTGTGGTAAATTCCTCAGGAAAACCCCACTATCTATTTATAATCTCATCTTGTAGGATAGTCCTATGAACTAACCTAGTATCTATTTATAGCTACAACTTGTGGAAAACCCAAGTCTATATTTATAGTCTCAAACTTTCCAGCTTCAATGACGTCACTTTACTCAACACTAGGGGAATAATGGCAACAGCCGAACACGAACGCGAATCACATTTTTCATTTAGATTTGGCATGCGCCAAATTTTATAGCGCATGCGCATGACGTGCCATTATTCCCCTAGTGTTGAGTAAAGTGACGTCATTGAAGCTGGAAGTGAATAGTATAGTATGTTTTATGCATTCGCGTTCGTGTCACTTGTTTCATTTCTATACAAAGTTTTATGCATTAGCGTTCGTGTCAGTGGAAAGAATAGTATGTTTTATGCATTCGCGTTCGTTTCCATAGATTGATGAACATCAATCTATCATACCCAAATCATACAACCGACTAAAACAATTTTAGGTACGAGAATAATGTTTTTGGGAGCTAAACATAAATTGTACAACAACAAAAAAATTTTTAGGCAAGAAAGAATAAATCTTTTTGAGGCAGTGGAGTGGCCCTGAACTTACTGTCCACACAAAAGAATGCGAACGCATAAAACACACCATACCTACTATCCACACAAACGTACTGGAACGCATAAAAACACTCCATACTTACTATCCTCACAAATGTACGGGAACGCATAAAAACACATTATACTTCCTATCCACACAAACGTACGGGAACGCATAAAACACACCACATATACTATTCACACAAACAACCGTGAACTCATATAACACACATTCTACTATCCACACAAATGGGAAGAGAAGAAAAACACACCCATATCTACTATCCACAAAAACGTACGCGAACGCACACAAACACACTCTACTATCCACACAAACGTACGCGAACGGATATAAACACACACTCTGCCATTCACACAAACGTACGCGAACGCACACAAACACACATTCTACTATCCACATAGAAGGGAAGAGAAGGAAAAACACACCATATCTACTATCCACACAGAAGGGAAGGGAAAATAACACCCCCATATCTACTATTAACACAGAAGGGGAAGAAAATAACCCCAATACCTACTATCAACACAGAAGGGAAGGAAAAAAACCAACACATTATATACCATCCATATAGTGTAGGGACAAGGTCTTTTTTATTAAGATAAAACACACATAAACACAAACGTACGGGCCCACACAAACACACAAAACGTACGAGGGCAGACAAACAAACAAACACACACACACACACACACACACACACACACACACACCACAATAAAGGAGTGAGTGTTTATAGTCACACTACTCGACATTCACACAAATTGGCAACTGAATTAATATCTCTTTTCTAGAGTATTCGGGTAGCCCTGAAAACGGCTGTTTTTGTTGACAGGGAGTGAGGACAATCTTTTTTGTTGTCTAAGGTTGCGTCCCCGTCTGGAGGCAAGCTTTCCTATACGATACGGCCTGCTTCTGCGGAAAGAGAAGGAGAACTCTTTGGTGTCCACACGGCAGTCGACAAAACCTCTGTCTCGTTCTTGTTGCTGCTGCTGCTTTTGCTGCTGTTGTTGTTGTTATTGCTGTTCTCTCTGCTTCTGAAGTCTGTACTTCTCTGTCCATTCTTCTTGTTCTTTCTTGATTTCCTCTCTGAAGACCTCTTCCACCAGGTCTTGGGCTATTGATAACATCCTGACATTCTCTATCTCTTCAGGCTTCGGTATCAGGTTTAGCCTGACACGATGTAAATTGACGTAAGCTTCGTTCAGCTTGGCTAGTCTGGAAGGCATGTTCATAGGTTGACGAGTCAACAGTGGATGGTCAGACTGGAGACAAACCCGCTTTATATGGTTCAAACGCGGACGCGATAGAAAACATCACTATTCGGTTTTAGTGTCGAAACGTTATGATAGCGAATGTCATGGTGAGGGATAGAGAGAAGTCAAAGAGCATATATTCACAGTGTTTTTTAAAAACAAACGACAGACACATTTTGTTTTCAAAACACAACATTTTTTATTCAACAAACAACTAACCACTAACAAGTAACAATAATATCAAACAAACTTTTTTTGACAAGGTTGACAACGTTGTGAAATTATGTGAGATTTTCACTGATGGAAGTCATGAGGCCATTGATGTACATTACGTTTCCTAGCTAAAGACAAGAGATAACCATAATGGTCACAAAACCATCGATCTACTTTTTCATCGTTTCTGGAAGAGTGACGATCAAAATAAGTCACTAAATGTTCTAACGGATATCCAATACTGCGTTGATGAAGAAAATACACACAATATTGTCCACACACCATGGAATCTGTGCCTTGTAATTTCACATTATTGAATCGTGTCGTCTGGGCATTTCTTCTCATAAAGTCAATGATGTCGTCTTCCAAAGGAGGTAATCCATACGAATCAAAATACTCCACACAATCCTCTTGAGGGAAGTAGACGGCAACCCAGTGGGTTCTTGGGAGGTGACTGTCGTCCGTGTTGATGACATAAGCTTGATGGTCTTGAGGTTTGCGATGAGGTAGTTCATCTTTTGCACAAACGACAGGATTCCAAGAAGCAGTATACGAACTATTTTTCAAAAGGTAATAAAGTTCCAGGTATCCCTCTTTGTTTTCTTGTTTTGTTTTTTTTCCTTTCACAGGTAATGATAAGTCATCAATTCAATTCTGACTTTTTGTTTGAAAATCTCTGTCAAGTAACAGTTTCTTCGTTTCGTCTACTCACTCTGGGCTAAGAGAGCATCGATACGATAGATCTCTAGAGTAGTCAATGGAGGGCAGGAATGATCACCCACGCCTTTAAATCACTCATGCAACACTACTTCTTCGCAATGAGACTCCAAGCTTCGTCCAGATACTCGTCCAATTTTTCTTCTTGGCTCATCATCAGACATTTATCGTGTTGAATTTGACTGGGATGATCGTTTTGACATCCATAGCAATCTTTCTTGGTCAATTCCGTAATTTTATCCGCCAGGTATTTAGCAAAACAGGACACTAATTCCTGTTCTTGTTCTGGCCATCTGGAAGTGACCACCTTGTCCTCCTCGTCTTTGTCTTGGGGTTCTGCTTTCACGGTATCCTCCCATTCCATTTCCAAAGATTCTCTACTGTTCAAAGAGGGATAAGAGTCTTCCATAGCTTCTAATAGTCCTAGAATGACTTCTCTCAAACTGTTGATTTCTATGGTATTATCGAATTCGGCATACAGGATGACGTTGACCGTCTCGGTGAGAGCTTCTGCAAACTGAAGTTCCACACGCAGTTGACCGGATTTTATAAGGTGGAAATGTCCCTCATCGCTGCCTTGGTCTGGAGTGAAATCAAAGGCCCACAAAGTGTAACCTCCTACATAATCCTCGTACGAAATGGTGGGACTGGTGTTGGTTCCTAGCTGTCCGGTAGCTTCGTACAGGGACAAGTACGATCTCAAGTAATTCTTCTGGGCAAAGTTAGGTTCGAAGGGTCTGGTACACAAGATCTTGCCATCGCGACTGACTTCGATCTTGGACACTTTGTAGTGCTTAAACTGGAAAGGAATTTAGTCGTGGGCTCCGTGGAGGGCTGCGTTGCTGACGATACGAATGATTAAACGTTTGGGTAACTGTCCTTGGAACAGATGATCTTTGAACATGGATCGGAGTCCAGCAGCAATGGTGAATGTTTTCACTTCTACGCGTCTTATTGGAAACTTGGCGTTCGTTCTGCTCAATGTTTGACTGATGTCGTTTCCCGTTTAGGTAACACTTCTACGCGGCGCACGTTAAGTCTGGCTTCTTGAATGATGGTTTTGTACTCGTTGGCATGAGCCATCAAATGGAAAGCGACACTGCTGCGATTGAGTCTCAGGCGAATAGTCTCCGTTCAGCAAATACTTTTTTTGCAACCACATGTCCAAATGCAAACGATCCATCAGTTCTAAACTACGACCTTGCAGGATTTTCTTGCGACGGTCGTTAAAGCCCACATTGTGAGGATCGTCATCTACTGTCAGGGCTGTGTCGTTAAACTTGTTCTCACCTGCGGTTCAGGTTTCCAAACCACGCAAACATCCAGATGAGTGTTCTTGTCCTTTTTTATATACGTCAAGAGATTTCCCAGGTACGCTCGGTAAGGGTAAGTATCCATTCTACTGCTGACCAGTTTGTTATTCAGGTACAAATCCACTTCGCTGAACAAGGAATGCATGAAATTGTTGACGGAAGCTACTCTAGCATCGTCTCCCGGATTGGTGTTGTCCATTTTGATCACTTTCAGTTTCAGGTACAAGTAACTGCTATTCAGAGCGAGATAATATTCGGGCTGTCCTTTGATTTCAAACTCGATGGGAGCTGAATCCGTCAGAGAGGAGACGGGATGAAATTCGACCCATTGGGATTCTTGCATCGTCATCATGGTGGGTGGCATGGCAAACAAATCCAGTTCCGACTTGGAACAAGCGCAAGATTCTCGGTGCATCATTTTCTCTCTGTAATTTTTTTAATAATCAAAAGTGTCTAAGTTTCGGACGGTTTTTCTTTTCTTAGTCTTTCTAGCTCTGGGAGTGTTTTCGGCTTTTTTTCTGCCTTGTTCTTGCTGTGGCGTCAGGGAAGCAGGAATGCCTGACTTCGCAGCGTCCAGAGCATTTATAGGAGTTTCTCGTCGGCCTAAAATGTCTTTGCCAGTTTTTGAAGCAAGACATTTTTGCCTGCTCTCAAGAAAGCTACTTTGGGGTTTTGTTTGTCAATGATGACATTGTGGAGAAATTCTTTGCCTTGCGTCAACGCGGAATCTTTTAAGGCGTGCAATCACCGTGTCACCATCGGTTTCAAAACGGGAGCCACTGTACGAAAGGCTGATTTTAGCATATCTCCTAAGCCATGTCCTCGATGTCGAGCGACTCCTTGGTACACAGGATACATGACTGACAAAGGGTTAGAGTAATCGTTTTCGAAAATGGAGTTTCACTGTAACTTTCCCTTCGCTAAATGGAATATTTTGTCCTAGATCTCCTTTTATAGTAATGTTGACAGTGTCGAAATATGACTTACTGACGGGTAAATAGTGAGGATGTACAAATACGCTGTGAACGTGATAGGTGTTTCCATCTTCCTCGTCAGCGACTGTGGCAGAATCCACTTTGAAAGGAATGACACGCAGTAACGGTACGGAGGTGTCTCCCACCACGTTGTACTCCACCACATCGGAATACACAAAAATCAAATTCAGTCCTTGGTCCATTTCTACAGGGAATCGAAAATATTTCGCAAAATCCAAGTTCCTGGTCATGGCTGGTATTTCGTTTTTCATCTTGATCAACTTGGTGTCTCCACCCAAAATATCATACAATTCAGGACAAAATGTAATGGCCAATACTTTGTCCTCTGAAAATTTGATGAGTAGGCGACGAGCTATTTTATGGTACTCGAGGGTAATACTTTTTCTGGTCCTCTCCAAGGCTTTGACAAACACGGCATTGAATTTGGTAGCAATCGTGTTCACCAAATGTTATCCGCTAAAATAATAATCTGCAGGAATGGTCAACAGATAGGTGAATGGTTTAGTTTTGGGGACTCGTGTTTTCATAGAGTCACTTGCACTGGTGCGTTCATCCAAGTTTTGTTGCACTTGCTCGTCATGAACTTCCACCTTAAAAGTGTTTTGATTAGGAAGGATATTTAGGATTTGCGTAGGGTGAATCATTTCGACCAAAGCCACTTCCCAATGGGCTTCGTGATCCAATTGGATGGCTTCAGGTAATTTGGCTGTGTAACAGCTCAAGGTGTTATTGGGAGACACCTCCATGGAACTGTCCCTGGGTAATGTTAAGTAAAATTGGTTGTTCATAATTCCAGAGTTCTAGTGTCCGAAGGGTCGCTGAAAGTCAGAGGAGTGTCTAAAAGAGGATTGTTAGGGTGACTGTTGGAAGGGGGACTGACGTTGGACACAAGGCTCCCGTTGTTTTTCCCGTTCGAGGAATATTTCAGGGAAGGATTGAGAAGAAGGCAACCGATGCAACTGCTGAGTAAAATGGTCCACAAGTGTTTGTCTCCTTGTTGCAAACTCAAATTGGCAATGGCAGCACCGATGACACAATACACCACAAAGATTTGGCAGAAAAAGACGATTTGCGTTTTAGGCACACGTTCTCCACACCACACCCATACGGGTTGTTTTTGTAGATCTTGCAGAGAAGAACTTGGTGAAGGAGTGGTTACTGCGGTGGCTGAAGCTGTGTTGAAGGGCATGATGGTCACTTCTTTTTATAGTCAATGATTTGCGAAGCGTCGATCCAAGAGTCAAAACTGGGGGGATATCCTTTCCAACGTACTTTGACTTCTTTGACACGTTTTTTTCCCACTTTACGAGTTCTTTGATCAAGAATGCTTTTGATCTCGTACACGTCGTCTTCTTTGTTGGTCACACGTTGTAATTCGGGCAAGAAAAACGTTCCTTTTAACACTTCCCCGTTCATGTTTTCCAATTTATAGACGGGAGGATGACGACTACGCACTCGTTCAGTGACACGAAACAATTCGGTGGTCCAGTTGGGTAAGTAACCTTTGTCGAAAGTGCGTTTGGTTTTGCCAATACGCACCCAATCTCCTGCTGCCAACACTCCAGCTTTCTTTGGGACAATCACCGTTGGGGACGTACCAAACAGGCGTTCGAAGACGGTCACTTCGTTGTCGGGTATCACTTCTTGGGGGGCACGTCCGATGCTCCGATGGTAAGATTAGTTGTAAGCTTGGACGAAGTACGGTAAGACGTCAATGTACTTGAGAGTGTGTTGATGCGTAAAATATTTCTACATGCGTTCTTTCAAGGTGCGTTGAAAACGTTCCACGATGCTGGCTTTGGTCTTGGGATTCTCGGTGGTGAAAAAATGTATGTCACGTTTCTTCAATTCTTTTTGGAAAGATTGGTTCAGAAATTCGGTGCCTTTGTCGGTTTGCCATCGAAGAGGTGACGACCGCTTTGTTTCAACAACAGTTTGAGGGCTCGCACTAACTCACTGCTCGATTTGGAAGTCAATGGTACTACCCAAGCAAATTTGGAAAAGACGTCGATGACACAAAACAAATATTTGTAGCCGCGATTGTAGGTGACTAAATGAGAGACATCGGCTAAATCTGCTTGCCTTTGATGATCGATGCCCTAAACTCGGGTGCGACTTCTGGAAAATTTTCGTCGAATGGGTTTGTGTAAGGTGTACGTGGCTTGTTCTTGTAACCATCGTTGCACATGAGGTAAACGGATACTTTTCAGTCGAGTTTTGGCAGCAGGATACAATTTCTGAACTCCTCCGTAACATGCGGAATGGGCTGGATCGTAGAAAATGCTGGCTAACACCTTCTCCATTTTTTTAAATAAGTGATCCACTCTTCACTGATGCTACTCTGAATGGGACGAGGAGGTGGTTTAGAAACGGCTTTACGAGTCCGATGTGCCACGGGTGTAGAAGTTGAAGGTAGTGATGGTGGTGGTAATGGGATGACATTGGTCTTCTTTTCTTTTTTCACTTCTGGTTTCCCTTCTTTCTTTTTCACTTCTGTCGAAGGAGGAGTGGAGATCATCTTTTTAACCCAAGCTTTAAGTTCTTCTCGTTGGGGTGTAGGGGAAGGGGTCAACAAGGCCGCTGAAATCTTACTAGGGATGGGAGCTGCTGACGGTGTTTGAAAGACTTCTCGTGCCTCTTCTTCCTCAGGCATCGGTGGGGTTGCGTCTGTCTTGACCGCTGGGGGTGGTGGTGATGGACTTTTTATCAGAGTCTTAAAATCTTTCAGAGCGGGTACAGCTGTTTCGTCTAAAGCTTTCTGGTGAAAGAGTTGCAGTCGTTGCAACAATTGACCGTACCGTTGAGATTTTTCCGTTTCTGACAAATCGCTGAGGTCCATCAACGATTGCAATTCGTGTTGTAACTGTGACATCTCGGTCAAGTGAGGATTGGGAGGTAAATGCGGGGTCCGTTGTTCTTGCCAACGATGGTATTCCATCCATCGTTTGTAAGGGACTAAAGTCAGTTTTCGTCCTTCCATCAGAGTTCAAGGGTCACGTCTGAGATTGTTTGACTCCAGAGTCCTCCTTTTATCTTCTTGGATCTTTTTATCTTCATCCCAGGATGTTTCCCCATCGTTTCCAATACTCCTTTCAGCAACGGTCCTCCTATTGTTCCCATTACTCCTTTCAGCAACATGGGCAAAAAGGGCAAAATTCCTCCGCGTTGCACCAACATCTTTTTCTTTTGACCAATGGGTATTTCTTTTGGACCATTTGGCGAAGAACGCGTCTATGTTTGGCTAAGCATTCTTTCTGGTGTTTAGACAAAGGTGTTTTGCCTTTCAAGACATTCAGACAACATTCGCACACGGTATCGATGACGTCTTTGGAGGTAGTTTGAATGAGTTTTTTTCGCATGGGTGGAGGAGCTTTGGACAGGACAGACAACATGTCCCAATGTTTGGCTAAACGAGGGGGCAGTCCTTTTCTTTTTCCTTTTCCTTTTCCTTTTTCACCAGAAGAAGGAACACGATGGTAACGGTGTGCACTTCTTGGAGGGGACATCTTTTGGGCGTTCAGAAGCATAAAAACATTGATCCCTATTGTTTGCCTCAGGTCTTTTTTATACTGGAATGCGTCGCCACTGATTGTCTTTACGTCGTACCAACTTGATGACAGGTATCACTCGACGTTGAGGAGTTCGCAACGGACTAAATCGGGACAGTTCTTGCTTGGACAAATCCAGTAAACTCTGTAACGCACCCGTTCTCTCTTGGACTTTGATTTTGGGGGCAGGTATTTTGTGAGCAGCGGCCACTGCCGCTAAAGAGGAAGAGGTTGTCACCGCTGGAGGAGAAGTTTTTGGAGACGCTCTCTTGCGAGTAGAAACTCTTTTCTGTGGACTTTTCTTTTTCTTTTAATGTGGCTGTGTCCTGGTCTTGACATCGTTGCTTTTTTTTCTTTTTCTTCTGGGTACGTCGGGGAGTGGATTTTTTCTTGAAAACAACTTTGGGAGCATTGGGATCCCATTTTAAGAGGGAACGAATGATGACACCTCCTAGAGAACCGCTTCCTTCAGGTTTCAAAATGATTTGCTTTTTGGTTTGTGTGTCGATGCGAGGATCGGCCAATTGCGTCAAGGCGAGTATATTTCTGTCAAAAAAGCGTTTGGTTTGATGTGGAATCTGAATGATGCCTTGCAGTAATTGAAATGCTGTCACCGTAAACCATCGTAAGACTTCTCTGAGACTAGCTTCTAAGACACTAGCACGTATTTGTGGATTTTTTTCGCGACTGATACCGTACAAGGCACGAATCAATTTGATGGGAAGATGAGACTGAAGGGACGTCATGTTGACGATGTGTGAGACAGAGCCAAAGTGACCGAGGTTTTTATAGAATTTTTTGGTGGTTGTAGTTGTGGTTAAGTCGACGACGGGGAAGTGTACACGACAGGTCCTTCGTCTTGGCACCAGTGGTGAAACAGATGGGTACGAAATCGCAAATAATCGGTGGTGGTGGGTTTTAATCCACTAGTAAATAAGCGTGTGGGGTTTGAGTGGCATCGTCGTACGCATGAGTCAGCCAAGGAGTTCCTAACTGTTTGGCTAACACTTGCACTTGCGATTTATCTCTAGGGCTTTTAAACAACACCACATAATGAGCATTGAGACTGATGGTGCGATGGGCTTTACTCTGTTGAAACAAATTTTGAGTGATGTAAATGACACTGGCATTACGATGATGCCCTTTGCGCGTAAACCATAGTTTAATTTCTTCTTCGTCTTCTCCTAACATGTCGTATAAGATGACCAAATGGGTTTGACTAGGGTCAGACACGATCCCGTCGTCCTCGCCAGGAATGCCTTCCACAAAGACGATGGAATCGCCTTGACTTTCTCGCAGAAGGCTGTACGCCGATTGCCACTCTTTGTAACACCACACGATGCGTTGAGGGGGACGATCGATTAAATGATGTTTATGTTCGATTAAACGTTTGACAAATTCGTTTTTGCCTGAACCGCTCGGTCCAGCAATGAGCATGTTAAAGGGATGGCGAAGATACAAGGCCTCCCAACTTGCACGATCTAAGTGTTCGTCGATCACTGTGAAAGTGGAGGAAGAGGGAGCAAGTCATAATAGTAGTAGTGTAAGGAATGTCACTTTTGACAGGAAGACAGACAAGACAAGAGTTTTTATACTTTTTTCAGGACACGTTTATTGTCATCTTTAATTGTGAACAACACGAAAGACAAAAATACATAAAAGCCAAATGGTTAAGTACATGAATAAAAGACACATCAAAACGATCATAGTGGAATATAAACAAGTCTCTGCACAACATGTTTTGCTGACGAAAATGTGGTGTCCTAGGGACAGGGTATAATGTTCTTAGAGTCTCTACACTGGGCAAAGTCACACAGGGGTCCTCCCGGAATGGTCTTTCGGGATGTCAATGACGGTCCTGTCCTCTCCTGAAGGGAGTGGTTCTTCTTCTTCTGGTACTGTCACTAACATAAACTATTGGTCTTAGACGTTGTTCCTTTTTATGTGTTGAACAATATCGATGTGATCGTACGGTAAAGTGAAGTGGTTGGGAAGTCTCACTCGCTTCTGGTACACAATTTGATACACTTTTTCCAAAAGCCGACTGACAATTTGGTGTGTGAGTAAACGTACAATCTTGTGCGGTTCGTGGGTGGTCACTTTAAAATTTCCATCCTGTCCAGACTGCAACGCTTCTTTCAAGACGCCAAAGTTCACCAGTCGACTGGTGGGATAATTGAGAGTCAATCCTTTCACTTTACACTCCGTGTGCACTTCTCCTTGTGGGTCACGGTATTCGTAGCCGTAATGTTTGGGACCGCCACTTGCAAAACTTAGAATCTTGTCGTCGGGATGCTCGTCCGTCCAGGATCCTAAACGGTCTCCTTCGATGACAGGGTGCTGTTGACCCAGACGATCGATGTAGATGCAACTGTCCGTGTCAAAATACAACACACGATCTCCTAACAGTTCTAAAGCTTCGTACAGTTTTAAGCGAGCATGAGCTGTCACGTAAGCCGCAATGATGACATTTCCAAATTCGTCGGCTTCTACAAAGTTCAGTTCTTCTTCGTAATTGACTAAGATCAAGTCCTCACGAAGGACGTCCACGTGTTTCATGTATTTAGTTTTGTCGTGAATCATCTGGAAGTAGCGGGAAGGTTCTGTCAAATACTCCGTCTTGGGTAAACACGGTCGTTGTGCCATTTTGCCCCACAAGCAATTTGACATCACTTTGGCAAACGATCGCCTTCCTTCGTTTTTCTCCACGTGGTCTAAAGTGATGCCTTCCTCCTCCCAGTATTTCTCTTTGAATTTCTTTTGGTCTTCGGGAGTGTGACACCAGGACCGATGGCCACTGGCTTCTTGTTTCAGTTTCAAAAAGGCATTCACGTAGTCTGAGAAAATGGCTTTTTGAGTCTCGTCTGCTGTGAACCTTGCGTCTTTAGATGTTGTTGGTAACAGGCAGGGCTGACAAACGTGCGCTGACAAGCTGGACAATGCACTCGTTCTTGTCCTTCGTCCAGACAGCGTTTAGAGGCTAAACATCCTACACATTTCGATCCACAATGCTTGTGTTGCTTCGATTGTTATAGCCATAGTCACATTTCTCACAGTAATAACCGTATCCAGGATTGAAGTGATACTGGTAATGGCATCGAAATGTTCATCGTGATGATAGACGTGAATGTATTTTCCGTCTTTGAAATGTTTGCCTCGAAACAACAGAGGTCCGCGCACTTCTTGAGGGTGCACTTTCAAGGTGTAGCGTGGATCCAAGACGTCTTGCAATTTTTGCATTTCAGGAATGCTACAGGATGTGTCTTTGGAAGGCCAGCTTGCTGTAACAGGAGTTCTGCTTCTCTTCGTTGTTTGGCTCGGTCCGATCGTTGAATAGTTTTCCAGGTTCTTTTCCATTCTGCCGTGTCGTTCTTGTCGGCATATGTTCGTCCCACCAGGATGGCACGGACTAAACACATCTTGTCTTGAAGATTTTTAATTTGAACGATGCTACGCTTGACGCTATGAAGTTCGTTCACCAATAACACCTTTTAGCGCCCTGTCCCTTGGGGAAGAGAAAAGTGGGTCATGAACAGTGTCGCTTTTCCATCAGTGATGTGAAACTTGTCGTTGGATTGTTGTACGTGTTGAATCTTGTCGATGACTTTGGAAGGTATCAATTCTGCTGGACTGCAAAACTCGATCCAAACAGGGGACTTCAAACTGTCGTGATGAATGAAAAGTCTCAAGCGATCGTCTTCTTTGGCTTCACATTGCCGTTTCAGTGTGGTTAACAAAGATTCCCACACATCAGTGATGAACTGTTCTGCTTTCTCCAACGGTACGTCGGACTTGAATTCTTTAAACTTCACCGCGTACGTGTAGGCCGTAGTTCTAAATTTTCTAGAAGAGCGTTTGTCCTTCTCTCGAATGTGGTAGTACTTTTCAGGGTTTACTGGTGGTGATGGACTTTGACTTGGTGTAGACTCTCTGAGTCTAAATTGTGGCTCACTCATCTCATCTTCAAAATCGCTGGCATGAATTTGAGCCAAGACTTCAGCTACTGTGCGAGGCGATAAATCACGTTTCTGCCTCTTACTTTCTTCTCCTTTCTTTACGAAATGATGCGATCGTTTCATCTTGACTGCAAAAAGTCAAATGACTACATTTGAAATGCCATGGACCCCTATAGATCTATGTCAGGCTCAGTGTATATATAAAGGGCTGGTGACTTCCCTCTCAGTATTCATTTCACTCTCAATCCGATCAACACGATGGAAGAACCCACACAGATCGAACTTCTGATTAGAGCTTTGCGAGGTTTGATACGAAAGTTTTCTTCAGACAAGCCGACGGAATACTATCCCTCTTTTCGAGATAAAAGTCAAGATACTTGCTATATCTGTCAGAAGAAATTGCATTGGGCTACAGAATGTCCAGACCGTCAAAAAAGCAAGACCAGTGTCAAAAGAGACAAAAGTCAAAATACCTGTTATCATTGTCAAGAGAAATGATATTGGTCTTCAGACTGCCCTAAGAAACAACAGGAGCAGGAGGAGGAGGAAGAAGAAAAAGAGGTACCTTCGGCAAAAGATGAACCCCGACACGTTCAGAAAGAGAAGACAGAAAAGAAAAGAAGACGAGAAAAAAGAAAGGAAGAAGAGGAGGAAAAAACTGTGAAAGTGAAGAAATTCAAAAAACAGAGAGAGTGAAAGAAAAAAGACACAGAAGAAGTCTATGAACTTTTTAAAAAAGTGTTTTGTTGTGTTGTGACATTGAATTGTAAATATTTGTACCAAAATAGACCAGACTGAAAAACGTAAGTGTCTCCTGGTTTTGATTTTTTAGAATAAGGACCTACACTCATACACTCACAACACGTACATCATAGGGTTAAAAAAATAAAAGGGATTTTGAGTTTTAATTGATTTTAGCAAATTGAATATTATCTCTTTTCGAAAGAAATGAGTGGCCCTGAAAAGGACCTTTGGGTGTTTTTTTTTTT
>JAECUM010078597.1:0-11076 GCA_016617855.1 Megalonaias nervosa | reverse complement strand
TTTTGTATTGTCAATACCTCGACAAATGTTACAATTAGGAGGATTGGAAACATATTGGATTGAGATGTTTCAATGGTTTGGGTCTATTAGGCGGGGATGTTACGATTGTAAGTTCGATTTTGATTGGTTGTTGTATTGGTGAGTTTCTTTTTTTTGGGGGGGGGGGCACCAGACAGATGCCCCCCCCATCTTACAAAAAAAAATAAAAGTTTTTATGTGTATATGTTTTCCCCCTCAGAGGTGTTGTAAGTGTATTTATTTGAAGTAGAATTTTGCTCCCAAATTTTGTGGGGTATTTCTTTTTTCCTAGTGTTTTCTAAAAGATGAGTCTCCCTCTCTGGTTTAGTTTACCAGTTTGGAAAAACGTCATCTTTTTTAACAGTGACCCTTGCCAAAGGGTCCCTATGTCCTGTGTGTGCTATCTGTATGGTGCTATAATGTATGTATGCTATAGATATTTGTGTTAGGACGGCACAATGATCATATTCTTTTTAGAGTTTCTTTACAAAATGAAAATTTATTTATTTCAATATTTTTGAATTTTGTATAAGAAACGGTGTGATAAAGATAATTTGAGAAAATAAAGCCTAATGTTTTAGTGAGTGCAAGATTTATGTGTCGTTTCTTATTTTTTCTGGTTTGAAAATAGGAGGTTGGTAGTAAAGACAGTCCGTGAAGTTCCACAAGTCTTTATTTATTTTGTAACTTGCTTCACCCCACTAGCTCTGGCCTTACTCCAATTTTTCTCCTCTATTTAAGAAATCCAAATATAAAAGCGGACAAAAATATATCATCATTTTTTTTTTTCTTTTAGGTTTTGTTAGTATTTCCTAAAAATCCTTCCTGGAATCCCCTTTTTTAAAAAGACTAATAACAATTCCCTTGTATTCATGTTTGTTTGTCCATATTCTACATATGTCTTTTTCGGAGGCTCTTCCGCCGGCCTTCCCACTTCGCGTAGCGCCTTGTGGTATAGCCCGGTGGCGTTTCTGTCTCCTACTTCGTCCATGTGTAGATACCCTGTCCCCATTTTAATTTTAAAAATGAAAGAAATTTATTTTGTTAGTACAGGATTCCAGTTTCTTTATTTTGTTGGTTAATATTTGAGTGACTAGAAAGGGAAAATAAGCATTTCTAAACTATCTTCTAAAGGAAATATTTTTAAAGAAAATTGGTCATTTACGTATCGTAATGACTTGACCACATTTTCGCATTGTTTCCACTATAAAATTTGTTGTTTCAAAGAAAGTTTTCTGGTCCAGTTTCGCATCTAAATATAAAATTCTGTTACGTTGATATTTAATTGTTTTTATTTTTTGTATTAAAGCAATGACTCTGTCTCTGTGTCTTGCATTCTAGCATTACGTGCGCTTTTGTAAAACTATATGCTTTACATAGCGGGCACTTTGGTATTATTTGGATCATCCCTTTCCTTTTTGCTGTTTCACCCGTGAGCCATACATCATGTAAATATTTAAATATTATGCTTTGCATTTTTTAACGATTTTATATTGGCCCAATTTTGCCATGTGGTGTTCCATTCAACTCCCCAGTTTTCACTTTCCACCTTACATCTTTGATTTTTTTGTGTAGTGTTCTCTTCTTAAATTGTAAGTATTTTTATTTCCTTCCCCCTCCCAGATTTCTTTTTTATCCCTAAATTTAAAAATTAAATCCTTTATATATTTAAATTTTTTACTTGTGAAAAATTTGTTTGTCAAGGTATTATTCATAAATATATCTCTTCTATTTCTGTTGATGAAGCCAAACCAGTATATGTATATTGCTTCCCACGGCATATCCGGGGAAGCTTTAAGTTTTAAAAATCTATTTATAATGTTTGCCTCTTGTGCCCACTTTAGGTTGGGCAGCCCTAAACCTCCCCTTTTACTTTCCCGATATAGGGTTTCTTTATCTATATAATGTAATTTAAAATTCCATATATAATTGATTATTTCCTTATCTATTTTATTAAATATTTTCTGATGTAAATCTAGTGATTTTAAAACATAGTTTATATTTGAATAAAAGTAAGTTTTTGCAACTTGTTATCGCTCCATTATACAAAGTGGCGTCTGAGCCCAGGTCTCAATACTTTTATCTACTTTCCTTTTTAAATTTTTTAAGTTTTCTATCTCTTCATTTTTGCCAAAGAAAATTCCTAAGGCTTTAACCCTTTCTTTTACTAATCGGGGTGGGAGCCCAGGATAGTTCCCCCTCCAGTTTCCTATTTTTAAAATTTCGGTTTTTTCATGGTTTATTTTGGACCCTGAGGCTTTACCAAAATTTTCGTATTCCTTTTCTAGATGTTTAAAGGAATTTGGGTCACTTATGAAGTTTGTACAGTCATCTGCATGTTGGAGCATTTTGAAATCTTCTTTCAAGTTAGGGATCTTAATTCCTTCTATTTGTTTATTGGTTCTTATTTTTATACTTAGTATTTCAATCGCTATTACGTATAATAGCATTGATAAAGCACAGCCTTGTCTGACTGATCTCTGTATTTCAAATTTTGTCGTGATACCACCATTAACCTGTACTCTAGCATTTATATCTCTGTACAGGATTTCAGTCCATTTACGGAAAGTTTCTCCGAAACCAAATTTTTTGAGCACTTGTTGCACATAGTTGTGTTCAATTCTGTCGAAGGCTTTTTCTTGGTCGAGAAGCACCATAGCGCCCCTCTGACCTGATTCTTTTATAAACTCAATGATCGTTTTGATATTTAAAATATTATTCTGTATATCGTTCCCAATTGCCCCGCAAGTTTGATTTCTGTTTATTATTTTATTCATGCATTTTTTTATCCTATTGGCTAATATTTTGCTTAAAATTTTATAGTCATTATTAAGGAGGGAGATGGGCCTCCAATTTTTTAAATCCTTCCTATCTCCCTTTCCCTTGTATATTAGTATAATTAGCCCTTCCCTCACTGTGTTTGTCATTTTATCATTCCTTAATAATATATTATTGTATAAGGATTCCAAGATTGGCGCTAACTCACGCTGGAATTTTTTATAAAAGTCCCCCGTGAGTCCATCTCTCCCTGGTGACTTCCCTTTGGCTAGGGAGTTAATAGTTTTGGCAATTTCTTCTGTCACAATAAAATCATCACATAAGTCTTTATGTACTGATGTAATTTTTTCACATTTAATATCTTTTAAGTATTCTGTTATTATCTCCCCGTTAATGTTCTGAGTTTTGTATAAGTTACTGTAGAAAGAGTTGATTTTTTCCAAAATTTCGTCTTTTTTATTTAAAATCCCTCCTTTCTCATCATTTAAGCTGGTTAAATTTTTTTCCTCTCCTTTCCTAAATTCTTCCCTTTTGTATATACCCCTTGCTTTCGTGTATAAAACTGAGAATTTTCCCGCCTTGATTTCTGCCCCCTTGTTTTCCTGATCTCTTATCTCTTTTAGTTTATCATAAAGTATATCTTGCTTTCCCTTTTCTTTTATTTTTTTTAACTGAATCAATATCTCTTCTTTTTCTTTTCTCCGTATTTCACTTATTCGTGTACTAAAATTTATTGCTATCTTTTTAATTTTATTTTTAAACTTATCCCATTGCTTTAAAATATCTATTTCTTCTATTAAAAACATCTTATTTATTTGAAAGTTTACTTCCTTTATGAAGTCTACATTTTGTAAAAGCTTATTATTTATCTTCCACGTTCCCTTTCCCTTGATTGTTAAACTCCTGTTGGACAGGTAAGGTTAATAGTAAACAAATCTCTAACCTAAATTGCCATGGGTTGGGGGTTGTGATTGACCTGGTCCAACAGGATGGTCCCTCTTCCGTATCAAGAAGCTACTCAAGAAGAAGAATACCTGGAGTTTTCCCAATGCATGGAACATAAGAAGCCGAGAAGATGGTTTTCTTCACCGTGCAGAGGGGAAACTAGGACGGACTGCCCCTGAGGAAAACAAGGACATCTAACAATCGATAGAAATAAAAGAAATTATGATATAAAAGAAAAGAAATTTGGAAAAAAGATTCTACAAATCCTACTGGACAAAGAAAGTCAAGAAAATTGGACTACCACTACAAAACGGAGGGAAACCGAAGAAGATGTAGAAGGAAGCCACATGGAATTAGCCGACTTCAAAAAAGACGTATGGAAAAAGAATCGAAAGATAAAGAAATTGGAAAATATATGGACTATGCAACAGGATATGGAAAAATGGTAATGAATTGATACAATGACTTGTTTGATTTAAAGGATAAAGAAATTGGAAAATATATGGACTTTGATATCGAATATGGAAAGGAATGTAATGGAATTGAAAATACTTTGGTTTGGATTAAAAGATAAAGGAAACTGGAAAAATATATGGACTTTGCTACAAGAATATGGAAAGGAATTGATAAAATATTTTGTTGAAACAACTGAAAATCTGCAGACAGAAACATTGAAGATGAAATATTCTGGATAAATAGATAGCTGAAAAATTGAAGACTAGCACTTTTAGAACGATGATACAACGATTTTGAATTGCTGGAAAAAATTGCTACAGTAACTTTTTGAAGACGAAAATTCCTATACAATGTTATTTGAAGAAAGATTAAAGAATGATTATGAATGGACGATAGACGTACTGTACTAGACCATATTGACTGCTTGCTATATCTTTGACTATTCTTGCTGTAGCTTTAAATTAAGATAAATATAGATAATTATAACTTGGAATTTGTAACTATAGAAACTCACAATTAAAATTTTAAGGATAGAATTTTAGAAATTATTAAATGATAATTATATGATAAGTATAGTATAGTTTTAGTATTTAGCCTAGGAAAACATTATTTAGTTATAAATACCTATAATTAGAACTTAAGAAGAGAATTTTAGAGTTTATTAAATAAAAATTGTATGATAAGTATAGTATAGATTTAGAATTTACTAAAGAAAGTAATAATAGAACTATAGTATATATATATGTAAACATGTATTTAGTTAGGTAAACACTTGTGAATAGTAGAAATTGGGCAGCACGTGCACATGGCGCTCACTGATGAGAGCGCAGTTTGTGCACGTGAACCAGGAGTCTAATCCACATGAACTTAGTTAAGCAGCTTATGCTATGTAGTGAGATAAAACAAAAATTTCCACTTCTCAGATAATCAAATAATATGGTAAAAGCAAATTATTAATATAAAAAGGACTTTAAATAAATTAATTTGGAAACTTGAAATGGCGTACAAACCCTATTGCAAAATTATAAAATCAAAATTTGTTTAAAAGAAATACATAAAGCACATGCACTTGGGTATAAACACAAACACATAAAAACCCTTTCACTTTAGAACTAGGGGATCCCTCAGATGATGTCAATTCTGAGAGGGACCACGCCAATAAAGTCCCCTTTCCCCATCTAATTCTATTTCTTGTTCTAATCTTTACATCTATTAATTTATGATCTGAAATTTTATAATCTATAATATTTGCATCTATATACAGTCCTTTATTAAAAAAATTTCCATAAAATTTGTCCAATCTGCTTGCTAAGCCGTCTTTATATTCATAAGTGTATTCAGTTCTTAGTAGATTCAGGTTCCTATATATATCCTCGAGATTATGTTTTCTTAAAAATTCTATCATAGTATTCCTAAAAATTATATCATTTGAAGTCAGATCTCCTTTCCTATCAATATTGTCCCGTACCCAGTTAAAATCTCCTCCTATTACTGTTTCTTCCATCGAGAATTCACTTACATATTTATCTATTTTTTCAATAAAATCTGTTTTTTTTTTATTTATTTGCTGGGAAGTATACATTTATTATATTAAATCCGTTTATTTTTACATGTAACATTCTCCCTTCTAGTCCACTTTTTTCTTCTATTTTTTCCCAATTTATATAGTTTTTGTTTTTTATTATTATTGCTACACCCCCCCTTAACATCAGTTCCTATGTAATCACTTAGTAAAACAATTGCATCCATGTTTTCTTCCACATAGGCTGTTAGTTCTTTTGTGAAACCATTGTGAGTTTCCTGTATTAAATATAAGTCATATGTATTATATAGATTACACAGTTTATCAATTTTCCTTTATCTACCCCATTTATATTTACTGATACAATATGGAAGTTTTGTTCCTCCATTTTTTGTTTTCTCTCCCAGGTGGCCATCTTGCATCTTTAAGGTTTTGTAACTAATGAAACATTTACATTTGTTTATTTGAAATATTTACTTAATTTATGATTATATATTTTCCTGGGGGTTGGTTCCCCCCTCTGGTTTATCAATGTTAAATGCATCGTCTTTGTCTGTTGTTAGTTCAGTGTTGCATGTCACCATTTCTGTCTCATGTTCTTTTACCATGTTCCGATCATTTTCTTCGTTCCTCATCTCCATGTCCGTATCCGTGTCCACTTCTGTATCCATGTTGTTATCCTTGTCTTCGTTTGTGGTTTCATTGTCCTTGTCTTCGTTTGTTCCGTCGTCTTTTTTGTCCGAATTTTCCGATCTATCTATCCCTCCGTTTTTTTCTTTCTTTCTTCTTCTTCCCTTTCTTTTTTTCCCTTCTTTCTTCTGACTGTATCTCATCTGGTGGCGTTATTTCGCTACTGCTGCTTGGTATTGATACAGACTTTGCTATCTTTCTTTTCCTTGTTCTTTCCTTTGGTACTGGTGTCGATGTTAACGGCTTGATCCCTATTAAATCCTGGATCATTCCTATTTCTAGGGATCCCATTTGATGGGATTCTTCCTCTTCTTTTTCCTCTTCCTCTTCCTCTTCTGATAATATGTAATATTTGTTCTGTTTCAGTAGCTCTTTGACGTTTGTATTTGTCATCCCTGTACTATTGGGGCTCAGACAGTTTCCCCATTCCCTCACCTCGCTCGGGAGCTCTGTTTCATCTACTGTTTTTTGTTCTATTATTCCACTCTCTGACTCCTCTTTTCCTGGGTCATTGTTTCTTTCTTCCTGTGCAGCTACTTCTTGTGTGTCCTTTGTCTTTTCCGTTTCCGTTTCCGTTTTCTTGCTTGTGGTTTGAGCCTCATTCTCTTTCCTCACCTGGTCTAGGAGTTTAGTTATTGTCGCATGGAACTCATTATTTTCCGCTTCAGTCCGGTTTACGTTCTGATTATTCACCATGTTTGCATATGTCTGCGGTGCAGGCTGATTTTTGCAGTCTCTTGGTCCATGCCCTATTTGTTTACATCTGGGACATGCTCGGTCGTACTCGCATCCCCTATACCACGTCTTCACCAGGAAGCCCATCACATAGAAGTGCGATGGTAGCTTTTTCGCCTCCTCTCTTTTAACTGTTATGATCCTCACTCCAGATTTGACCTCATTAAATCCCCATACTGTAGCCATTTTGCTATCCAGTACTTGAATCTTCAGTTTATTCTCTATTTTGTCGATGACTTCTCTGTTGTGAATTTCCAGTGGGAGGCCGGAAACAAACAGGTCCGTCTTTTTACCCTCCACTTCTCTGATCACTGGAAATGTCGCTCCGACTTTCGCTTTAATTCCTCGCACCTCTATGCTGTCTTGTTGGATTATTTTCTTTTCGTAGTCTTTTGGGTATAGAATATACTTGTTCCTACCTCCATTCTGCAGTCCATATATTTCATTTACATTTACGCCCTGAGTCTTGAGTGTAATCAGGATGTCTGATTGTCTAGGACAGTTGTCTGTGTCTTCAAAGTCAATTAATTGACACCCGGGCGGATGAAATGCAAGTAGTCTATTTCCATCTACTTTAGTTAGAAAGTAGTTTTGTAATTTTGTCCCTGTTCTTTTTACCTCACTTGCCCCAATCTGTTCTTGCGCCATTTTTACCTGTAGTGAGTACAGCTGACGCGAGTTATTTTCACCTAAGTAAGGTCACACACCACTATATGCTTTTACTTTCCCAAAATACTGACTTTTTTAGTTAACCAGCCGGTCAACCATGCCAAAATCACACTGATTTGCAATTACTGTATAACAAACTACATACACAGCATACCAAAATTGTTCAAAGTTCAAAAATGAAAAAACATTTCACAAAATTGCAAAAATTACAATTGCACCAAAAGAAAGAAATTTTGGCACAAAAATGCAGCAATGAAAATGAAAATGAAAAATAAATGAAAAATGAAAATGAAAAAAAGTGTGAATGCAAAAAATCTCACTCTGGCATACAACAAATTCCTCACCCACTACTGCTGGTCTGCTTGGTCCTCGCCATTGTGAAATTTATTTAAGAAATGACTTTACCTGTCCAACAAAAGTTTAACAACTTTGGTGAGTTTCAATCCCTTTTTTGTGTCGTTGCTATCTCAACTAATATTGCAATTTGGAGGACTGAAACCTAAGGGATTGAAATGTTTAAATTGTTTGGGTTTACAAGGCGGGAGGTGTTGCGTTTGTAAGGTCGGTTTTGATTGGTTGTTGGACTGGGGAATTTCAATCCGTTTTGTGCCTTTTTTGTAACACTGTTTTTAGAGTTCAGTTTAAGGTTCATAATTTGCGTTTGGTTTCTTGATCATTTTAGATTACATGACTTGTTTTGTTACGTTAATATGAGTTCTAAGGATATATTTTCTTTAGTGATAGTAATTGTACCTAATTAATGTCGTTATGAGTTTGTTTACAATTCTAATGAAATAATAATACAAGTTATGGTTGGGGTGTGTGGATAAATAATAAATAAATTTAGAGTAGGAATTAGTTAGATAATAATTAAATGGATAGTTAAATGTATATGTATAAGATATATGTGCCGGGGTCATAGTGGGAAATCTTTGCTCAGCACTGGCTTGCCGATATCAGGATCCCACCCAGGTATTTGCTAGTCTGTTTTCCCTTGCACCTGTTTATTGTCCCCTGCATTCTTTGGTCAGTCCATTTTATTTGTTACTTCTACTAGTATTGCAATTTAGAGGATTGAAATATAAGGGATTGAAATGTTTCAATTGTTTGGTTTATGGGGGGGGGGATGCTGCGTTTGTAGGGTCGAATTTGGTTGGCTGTTAGACTGTTGAATTTCAATCCGCTTTTGTATCGTCGATACCTCATCTAATGTTGTAATTTGGGGATTGAAACATAAGGGATTGGAATGTTTCAATAGTTTGGGTTTATCTGGCTGGAGATGTTACGTTTGTAAGGTCGATTTTGATTGGTTGTTGAATTGGTGAATTTCAATCGTTTTTGTGTCATCGCTAGCTCAACTAGTATTGTGATTTGGAGGATTGAAACATAATGGATTGACGACGACGACGATGAGGATTAAAGTCGCCTTTTGCACTCTGTGCTTCCGCGACCAGTTGTGGCCCTAGGCTGGGCGACAGTCCCCTTAAGGGGGCGCTAGGCCCCGAGCTGGGCCTTTCAGCCAGTGCTCTGTTATCCGAGGTATGAGAATGGTGCCATCATAGCCTCTGTGAAAGCTGGACGTCTCCCTATCGCCCCAAAACACGCAGACCCGACAACAGACCCCCGCCGCGGCCCCAGCCCCAGCCCCACCCCAACCACCGAAGAGCAAGCCCGCCCCACCAAACACCCCAGCCAGCCCCCCAAGCACTCCTATCATCCAGATTCCTTCCCTGGTGTAGAATGTCTCCCGCAGAAGGCCAACAGCGCCACCATAATGGCCCATGTCTTCCAGAAGGCGTCAGCGGTCTCATTTCACTTGCCACTCCTCCATGATATGTTTTAATGGTCAAATTGTTTCCAGTTGTTATTATGGATGTTCCTATGCCAACCTTGTGTGAGCCACCTGTGCAATTTATTGAATTGTGAGAAGTTATGATTTTGGAATGTATATTTGTGTTGGAATTTTTGTGTACTTTGTGAAGGTCTAAATTTTGCCAATCAGCTGGATGTGAACCATTCTAATTTACGTTAACTCCGCTTAGTTAGTTTGGTTGTAGTTTTTGAGCCACCATCCGAAAGGATCATAATTGATTGTGTTTGATCTTCTTCAGCCAAATTGAAGACCCTTGGTTGCTGTTGGGGGCCCCCCTCTCTCAACCCCCTTATTGTCTCCTATACAGTTTTGTGGTGGGAAGTCTGCTTAGTCAGCAATGGGTTGCCACCGTCATGATCTCGCCCGGGTATATGTTGGTATGTTTTCCCCAGCACCCGTTGGGTGGAATTCGGATAGCTAGTTTCCCTGCGACTAATAGGATCTCACCCGGGTGTATGCTAGTATGTTTCCTAGCACCCGTTTGTGCCCGTTTTCGCTTGTCATGTATGAGGTGTGAGAGAGGAGGGTGATTTGCCCAGTTCGAGTGGGGACTACAATATCTCCTTCTTGCGAGGATTAATTGTAGCTCGATATGGTTGTGCCACGCTTGTCCGGGAGGGGTTTGTGGGGCAGCAGGTACGGCTGGACTGCCCCTTGCCTTTGTGTTTGTCCGTTCGCTTGTTCGGGGGGGGGTTATGGGGCAGCAGGTGGGGTTGCCTGGACTGTCCCTTGCCTTTGACGAGCGATAAACACCTATCCCACCCAGGTATTGTTAGTATATTTATCCTAACACCTGTTTCGTGGTTTCGACTAGGATGTTTATGTTGGTGTATATGGGGGAGGGGGTTTGTGGAACAGCAGGTAGAGCTTCCTGGACTATTCCTTACCTTTGGTGTTTTCTTTTTGGTGGGTAGAGCTGCCCGACCATTTTTCAGCTTTTATTATATTTTGTGGGGCAGCAGGTAGAGCTTCCTGGACTGCCCCTTTGCTTGGCATCTTTTCTGATATATTGTGTTGGGTATAGTTCCCCAACTATGGCAAGTTTGACATCTTTTCAGATAGATTGTGTTGGGTATAGTTTCCCAACTATGGCAAATTGGACGCTTGGTTGCTTCTATGTATGTCCAGTCGCTTGTGCGGATGAGGCGTGTAGTTGGGTTCACCTGACTGCCTTAGTTTGTAGATATACCGTCCTTTGAGGTGGCTTGTGTTTTGGCAGTGTTTCGGCTTTTCTCAAAATTGTCTTTTGGATGTACATCATTGTCCTCCAGTACATACTGTGGTTGGTAGTTGTAAATTAGTTCATCCGTCCATGGCTATGATTGTCTGTTTGTTTGTTGGTTTTGTTAGTATTGTTAGTGTGTTGGAATATATATATATATATATATAT
>JAECUM010078588.1:0-17479 GCA_016617855.1 Megalonaias nervosa | reverse complement strand
TGTGTGTGTGTGTGTGTGTGTGTGTGTGTGTGTGTGTGTGTGTGTGTGTGTGGAGAGACAGTATCTTCATGTCTTATATGATAACATATCGTAAGATAGATCTACCGATTCTACGAAGCGTAACGCGTTTGATATTCTTAAGGATGTTAGAACATTTACATCATGTCATGAATGACAAAAACGAGACATGTCTTGAGTGATTTACTGTACATGCATAAATAAGAACATTAAATATCATACATATTTATGCTCCATTAGAAAACGGAAAGGACACATATTGCTATTCTCGTCTATCAATCCGTCCGTCAGGTCGTCTGTCCCGTCAAGTTTAGCGGTTAGGCCTGACTTCTGTCGTTAGTTTTATCTGACCGCTAATAATATGATGCACTCAATCAAGATAAAGATATGATTAAACATAAAATATTGAAATGATGAAGATATAAAAATTGTAAAACTTACTTTCTCCATTTCCAGAATAGCCGAAACTTTGAGCCTCAGTTGCGTATGGGAAATAAAAGGAGAGATAGCAACATATATACATGAATTTCCGCATTTTGCTATAGAAACCAACTGTTGGTACAATGTGATCAGAATACGCGTTTGCACTGTCTCCCTAGGTCGTTCGCGTGTTCCAGTGTGATCTAATTATATTTTCACACTGACACTGTCGGTCGATCAGAAATAATAGTTGTACTGCTGAACTGTTGTTATCTCTGAGTGGATAAGTATAGTATACAAGCACTACCGTAAGTGGCCGTAAGTAGCATGAAAAGGCTGTTTTCGGCTTTTTTTTTGTCTCCCCCTCTCCCCTTGGTCACTGCTATTCGTCTTCGTCTCTAAATGCTATTGAAATAGTTAGTCTATATGTGACCGTTGCATTTTTAACAATTTTACTTGTGTACACATACACGTTACGTAAGTGAGACAGTCATCGGGGGTAGAGTCTCGTCCGTATGGAAGTGCCCCAAAGGGTTTTCAAATAAGGGAAAACCCAACACTTTGGTACTACTCTGCTGTGATTGTAGAAATGAAATTCCACAGAGTGTACTTATTTGAGCAAACCTATTGTAGCTATCGATACACGCTGCTAGCAGAGCCAGGCAAATGAATGAACTAATGTGCAGCTAATGTGTTTTCGATCGATACTTGGGCTTTTTATTTGACTCTTTCGGTCTTTAAATCCGCACTGCTTCCTATTTGTGCTCGAAATTGTCTGCAACTTTCTATTTCTGCCATAACCGTTTCGAACTCAGCCTCACTGATTATTTTATCTTCGATTACAACAGAGTATAGTTTACTGATCGTATTGAGACTGCTTCGTGTGGCCGCAAGCAATTCGAAATAGGTAAGTATTCGTGAATGTAGTACATTGAAATTAATATGCTAGCACTACCAGTGACACAAGTTACTATCGATAAAGCTCTTATTATAATACCAACTGGCCCACATACAATGGTTAATGTTGTCGTGATTGCAATCACACCAAGACCAACAGTCATTGCCGCAGTAAGACCACATATAGCATCTACGACCAAACAGGCGCGTTTGTATTTTACGATCAGTGAGGTCTTATTAATTTGTTCTCGCAGCTGTTATTCCGCTTCGATTATTTCTTCACGTCGATAAGACTGAGGGTCCGTCATAGTTCTTCTATGAATAATACAATCGCGTATTTTAACTGTACGACAGGCAGACATTGCCAGGTCTCATCATCACATGCCCTCTGCCTCAAAACTACTTAAATCTTCGGTGACTATGCGTTCTAGTGGTCTGGTACCCTTTTCATTGAAATACATACAGATTAAGCTATCACCTTTTACATCTAACGGTCGTCATTGCCCAATGACTGTTACCGGAACAAGCGCATCCTTGTTGAATAACTATCGAGATCTTTTTTTTTCTTAGCTGAGTCAATGTTGGTTTAAAATATTCGATGGTAAATGTAACTGGGGTGGACACATCGGTCAAGGCCACTTCGCCATTGTAGAAACAATCCCAGTGTTTTTGTATCTGGTGATATAGTCATTACTTCGGTATTTTCACGTGCTAATGCTTTAACACCTAGCTGACCTCGAGTTGGTATTGGTACATCAAGGTGGTTCCAACTATCAATTTTTATTTGACGCTTAACATCATTATATTATAATGTATACGAGGGTCTGGTAACACCACTCTGGCGCAGATATTCGTCGACAAGTGAACAAAATTATCATCAGTATTAGCAGCCGCTGCTAACTGGTCTAGCAACCTGTCGGTAAATTCCTCAACCACATCACCATGGTCAGAATCCATTACCGATATAAAATGATAAATTTAATCACAGAAACACTAAAGACCGTTAAGTAGTCGTATGGATAGATGTACATTGCTTCAAACTGAATTTAATCTTCAACTATCAATGATAATGGTGTCGTGTATATAAAAGATTTAGGAGCGCCGGTGTCGGTTTCGTTCACCGGGCTGATTATTGATTAGTGGTGTTACTTGACTCCATCCGCTATAATAACCAGATATCATAAATAAATAGGTTCCAGACTCGCGCAGTTTTAAGGTGTTAGAATTAGGGTTATCAAAACTATTTACATCACCAAAGATAATTCGACTATTTGTTATTTTACTACCATCAATTACTATCTTTCCTTCACTGATTTATAATGAGTATTCTGTAGATGAACTTACACACGTGGTGATATGGAAAAGTGAGCGATTTCTTCTGGCACGTATTGTCTTAATGCAATATTAGCATCTTCAACTTACTCTTCGATAAACTCAACCGACACACCGCTGTCTCTGCCTCAGCCAGGTTCTTTGCGACAGCGCCTTTCTACTGGACAATGATATCTTGAATGTCTACGTTAGATGTTTTCAGTTTGCCAGTTTGATCTTCAAAAATCACAAGTTCACATAGCAACTAGTAAACTCAGACAAATCCGCTTAAGTGGCACACCGGTTTAGATCCACATCAGCACCATGTCATTAAGCTGAGTAACGTCCGTAAATGTTAATGTATAATATTACACGTACTTTAATGTGATATTAATTACTGTTTATGGCGTTGGTGAACGCTCAAGTGCACGCAGCGCTTCAATAACAAGATGACCGCATATGGGGCCATCCAACCGTGTTTGCACTCTTATAGTGGAATGAAAAAGCGGTTGTTTACTATACTTGGATAAATAATTAACAACTTCAACTGGTGGTGCAAGTTCATACAAGTCAAAATACTAACTATGTTGAAGTGTTACCACGTATGCGACACAGTGAGTGCCAGAGCCTGTTCATGAAACCAGACTAACGAATGCCAGTTTTACGTGTGCTTGGCACCATCGATGCAAGTTCAAATCGCATTAAAGCACAACGGAAATGTTTGATTGATTTTGCCACTGCGAGTAAATCAAGATTGGTCAACAGACGAGTCAACGACGCGATCATCTTTTGCCTGGTAATCGAAGACCTCTGCCTGAGGGTATTCGACAGACCGTGGCGTGTAATCGATGGCGACTTCCTTTTCTATACGGCCACGAGAGGCTTCGCCTCAGAGCGCCTCTTTTTAAAGCAATTCATGATGCAGTTCCAACAGCCCCTAACGCTGAAGCTTTAGCAACCGCTGGAGCAGCTGCTGCCAATATTGCAGAAATCGCTGTAGGGAATGGAAATATTCCACCCAATCTTTTGCATTTGTGTCACCTCTGACTTGGATGATTTTAATATTATTGAGGTATTGTTGTGTTTGGCTGCATTAAGCTGAGCGAGTTGTGTTTGGATCAACCACACGGGTACATTTCCAACTAATTTTGACGGAGAAAGTTTCATTGTGACCCCACATTTTTTATTGCGTTTATGATTTTCTCAAGTTGATTTCCAGTAAGGCCTACATTCACTTCATGATAGGACATTATTATCTAAATACGTAAAAGGTTTAATCATGAATTCTACGAAATTTCCACAAGTTCATCTATCACTCTTATTGGGCCATCAGCACCGTCCAACAACAGTTTTTTGTCAGAAGGTATTACAGCATAGCATCGATAACCACCACCTGGGTTACCAACACGTGCATGAAAATGCATATCAACGACTGACTGTCTGAACAACTCCAAGTGTTCCGGTGAAAAGTAATAATTCGGGTACAACGTACGAATATCTTGTTGATAAATCTGCACACCCGTGTGAAACGTTTTGATGTCAGTCCATGAATAACCACAGAATGTGATATGCGCGTGCAATATGAGGAGCTGCTTCTGCATATCTAAGCCGAATTTCTTCAGAGGGTTCATGATGGCTGTTTAACCGCAAAAGACCTCATTCACTTCTAAATTGTCAAATATCATTTTACTATGTGCCTTGTCATCATCTCACACTGTAAGGTGAAACGCCACAAACACGTTTTGATGCAGTAAGGCCATGGTGAGTACTTATTTGCCAAGTAAACTGTCCTGCAACAGCAGTTGGTGTGTGTGTCTCTGTGGTATGTGCGAGAAACGACAATGTTGAGGTGGTTCCCGACTGCATAAACGATAACAAATGTGATTATGTTGTCACTGAATGAGACAATACATGCATCCACAGTGTTAATGTTTCTAATACAACATTACCAGCAGCAGCACCTGCATCACACCAAATCGCATCGTTGAAGATGTTTTACAAAACAAAGTGATTGTATGCTTAGTTCGAAATATCACCTTGCGAATACCTCTGCAAAACCGAAAGATGTGACTGATTGGAATAGCGCACGACAGTCTTAACAAGGCACCAATGAGTTGTGATCTACAATATGGAAATCTAAGGTTGAAATCATGATTAGGAAATGGAAAATTTTCTACAACTGCGTTAGCATCACCAACAACAATTCGAGGCCGTCTGATATATTTGGTCTGACATACATGATCAGTTACATCTTTGACCAACATCATTGTTGGACGAGCTGTTCTCGCGTAATCATGTCTCTGTGTGGCGAGTTGTTGTTGCCACGTCAACATTGTCTAAAATTGATTCCATTTCCATTCCATCGATGAAATAACGTGCACTGTTCAACAACACCATGACACCGTTGTTAACAAATCCCACTAGGGTATTGACATCATAACTGGCATTGTTTTCCCAGTGTTCCTTCAACTTACGGAAATGCCTCACATGAAAGGAAAAACCTAGATGTGTCTTGTACTTGCAACTCGCTGAATCTTGCAATAGCCATTGAGGGGCTCGTTGGTGAATTTTACTAACTACAGACGGCATTGATTTTGTCGATGGTAATGTAACTGGAACCGTCTTTAGTGCTTGTTTTATTAATCGCCGTAATCGATCTCCAAGCGGCTTAGCTGCTTGCGAGTCCCGTTGTTTTAATCGATCCACAGTATCACTTTTAATACTCACTACAACTGGCATTGTAACTTGTTTAGCGATGGGCGCAGAAAGTTATGATAATCCCGCAAGTACTTTTGGTGCGCTTGCAAATAATTCACGAACGTCACAGAGCCCAGTTCCGTAATATGTCATTACACAGATTATCTCGCATTAACTACTCGAATGGGTTTCTCTCGTCCACGCACAACTATCATTTTATTATTAAATGTCAGGTCGATCTCTAATGTAGAGTGTTTTGTCAATATTTCACCGCGCAGATCAACACGTGCCAGTCTTGATCCACAAGGGGAAAACTAAGATGGTTCAGCCGATTATTATGACATGGAAAAATGGAAGATACAAAGGTGCTGCGGGCATAATCGATATAAATTCTGGTTCCACGGTTGGTGAAAACCCAAACAGTATATAACCCTATACAAATACATCTGTCTTTTCAGATCTACTTTCATAAATAGAACTAGCGTCAGAGTTTTAACTGATCTGCGCCGTTGAGGTAATTCTCACAATGTCAGGCTCGATATGATATCTAGTTCCTTTAGGTGCTGCACGCAAAATGTTCAATTTTTGGGAAGATCTTTAATCCAACCAAAAACTGTTCTTAATGACGATTGTCCAACGTTAATTGAATATTGTGGAGATTCAATGGCCAAACGGAACTGAGTGTTGGCTCATCCGCACGAATAGAAATTTTGGAGTCCTTTCTTCAGCACCGAAATTCTTCTGCGAACCTGTCATTGATTGGAGTAATGTCCTACGCGCCTGTAGGAAGTTCAATAGTATGCCAGGTGGTACCATTAACGAATGACAATGCAAATGAATGATTTGTGGGCAAACCACCCAACGGTTTGGATCGGACATTATGCCAAATGCAATACACTCGCAGCGATGCTAGTGCGATCTCAAGTGTACGTGAGTCACCAGCAGTCGCAAGTGAAGAAAACCATGTTAACCATCATACAACCATATTCAGCAACAGTTGAAGTTTTCCTGACTGGCAGGGTCAATGATTAGTGCAAGAACTGAGTTTGGAAACACAGTTACATTACCATGCTTGGACGGTTTAGGTGTGCTTGTGCAGAAAAGTCAATGATGGGAAAATCGTTCTTTTTACCAAGAGCATCTGCGAATTTTATTTTGTGTGATGCCATTGGATACTAGAATTGTGGTATAACACTATCATGTTTTTATGTGTAAGATGCGCGAAACACGTACTGCAAATCCGACTAGAGTTCAAATAAGTAATGGACGAGCAGAGTAATCGCGTTGATGCTGCGTGTTACCGACATTACCTAGCTTATTAAGCATCCAATGATACCCGTGGACGTCAACGCGCCGATGTGGATCTCATTCATTACTTGAATGCAATTAATCCAACACTGGGAGAACGAATCGCACGATGGGTTGTCAAAAGAGTAATGTAAGTCAGTATTGCGTTGGGAGGCAAAGCCACTCATTAAATGTAAAATTTATATTCATATAAACAAGCAACCAATGGACCCAAAATGCCGGACATATCCAAAATATAATACGGTCTGCGTAGGTACTGGAGAGGTGAAGCCGCTGTGGAACAGTTTGCCAGTGCAGACAAGGTCACTCATGGGATTGCTCGAACATGGGTGGCTAAACAAGCGCTGTGGAGAATTTATTTTCCGCTACCAAGAAAGATTTCACACGGTTGGTTCGATGTCCAAACACCTCATGAGGTCCATCAGGCTGATTAGTTATTTCTTCCACATGTTCGTGTCCGTGATCGACAAGGCCGATTGCGCACCTATATATACGCACTAACCATTGTCGATGTGGCCAGCAGATACAAAGAAGCGGAGCCCCTTAACGTCAAAAGATTCTTCAAGTGTTGCAGATGTACTAGAGCGTATTTATGCACGAGGACCACTCACAAGGTCATGATTGTTGCAAGTGAATCGTGGCAAAGAATTTCATGTATCTATGGCTGTGATGCTTAACAAACACTATGTGCGAGTACGTGTCGAACATGTCAGTATACATCGTGACCAAACTATTGTGGAACGATTTAATGGCACTCTTGCTTTATGGTTTTTGGTCATCATTACGCACAGGAATTGTTGATGAGGTCAGAGCGGTCTCAGGATTGGGTAGCACGACTTCCATCATAGCAGCCTTGAACAATGAAGTCACACGTACAATTAGAGACAAATTTGTTTGGTATTTGTATGCACCTGTAGAGTTAGAAGGTGGACAACAACGTTCTATAACTGACCCGATATGATCCGTGGATATGTTTAAGGTTTTGGAACGGATTGATACTCCAAGACAACCAATACGTTACCGATTAGGGACATCATCACCAGGTGGACCAAAGCCTCTTAGGAGTGCATTTGGAGGAATTACAAGTCATTCCAGCAAATACTAGGATTTGTGCTGACATGCTGACAAGTATGAATCGTAAGTTGGTTTGCAACAGCACGATGACCAAACGCGTAAGTGGTAATTGCATCGGGCAGTATCCATCGCTTAATATCGAGCAGGGACAAATTCACTTTGGTGCATCGGACGACTCACGATGTTTCTTGAATCGGATCATATTTGCCTTGTGTGCGAATTCACGTCGGTCTCGAAGACATTCTAAGTCCAGTTCGTGTTTGAGGTTTTTTTTTTCTACAATCACCTTCAAAACACCTTTGGCCTTTTTAATGCTTTTGGCTCCAACCACGATTGAATACATTTTAGGTCGCAGTCCCACATACTCTCTACTGGTTTAAGTGAGCCTCGTCTTTGAACTTACCAACAACCTTTTTGTTGGTGTTACTAAACAACGAATGTTCTTTCTGATGCTCGCTGGTGTCAAATTCGTTAACCAAACATGGCTGTGCCTTGTCCGCGTACCGGTGGTGATATGCATGAGCAGTGAACCAGTGGCGGTGTACATCATCGTGTTGCGATCAGGATAAATTGGTTTGATCTTGTCATCGTAAAACTCCTGTATAACCAGCTTCGACAAATCCAGCACGGACGATCCAACATATATTGGTTTTGCATGCGTTTGTTTTGATGTTTTACTGTGAAATGTAATAAGTCCACCATCAAAGATTTTTCTGATTCAAAAGCCGGGTCCGCGATCAGACTTCGAAGTTTATCCTGCTCACTAACACGGAACAGATCGACTCGAATTCGTTTGTGAAGATTCTCCATGGTTTTCTCAAACAAGGCATTGCTCATGAGCTTGAAAAAGTCCTTTTCAAAGTCATTAGTGGCCTTTTACGCAGGTCATTACTTATATGAATGTACGGGGCCATCCAAGCTTGTTGGCGAAATTCAAATCATGGATTTTGGTTACACGCATACCCCATAGCAAACAAAACTGCAAATTTCGCACGTGCAGTACATAATTGTGTTTGGTCCGAAGACGTGGTACCAGTTTGGTATATTCAGTGTATTTGCGGCTGGACTCATGAACGATAGCGCACTGATACGAGGACAGCCACGCACCGGGCAATGACAGCGCTTGTTGTGGCAGCGGATAATTGTTGTGTGCCTCATGTAAATGCTCTGGATATTCTAGACCAAGTTCAAAAATGTTACGTGGTCACTGTTGATGTTGTGATCTTAAGCGTCTTTTTGTACATCAATATACGCAGGATCGATCCACTGAAATCCACCAATCGGAAGTGTTTTGCATCATGGCCCATCCACAAAAGTTACGTCTTAATAGCCAAAATAAGTAAACCAGGTAATAATACAGCTATTGATCGACTCAAAAGAATATTATTGTTCAGAGAGAATAAAGAAGCAGGCTAAGTGTGGCGACAGAGACATATTACTCAGTGACGTCATTGGGATGCTGTGATGTATTCCCATATACCAACTTATTACCTGTGTTCCATCACTGTAAATAAATAAACGTAAGGGGTTTTCTTTGTCTGATGTGTTACGTACAAAAACATCTTCAAATTCTACATTACAGAAGTACAAAAGCAAAGGTCATTTTAATGCAACCTTAGCAAGTAACGTTATCAGAGAGTACAGCTTTCTCCAGGTGGCATTTTGCCAACATGTTAACTCATTATATGAAAATATCTCTAACAACTCTATTTTTGTTACATGTATATAACTGAGTTCTCCTCCGACCACAAACCTATAAAACCGGTTTATGCTTCCGCAATGCAACAAGTCTATTATATTTTAGAGAAAATGCATTTGAGAGAGCCAGTGTCTACTTAAGGGCGGTAGTCAGTCTTTGGCGGGAGTTACATGCAGTGTGAAGTGTTATTCGGACGTGCGTAACGCTAGTTTCAGGCAGTGTGAGGTGTCATTCCGACGTGTGTAATGCGAGTTTCAGGTAGCGTGAGGTGTCACTCAGACGTGTGTAACGCAAGGCTCCATATTAGGCCATGGAGGATAATCAAATTGGTAACAGCTGGACGAAATGGCCAGGTTCCACAAGCATAGGAGTGCAAACAGACTGATGTCCGCATTTTTGTACGACTCTTACGTGTAAGTATAAGACCATGCTTGTTCGGCACATGTACGTATATGCCAATGTGAAACGCGTGCATCCAGCTACAGCACGCACTGAACTGCCTGGACATAAAGCCCACAGAATTCGTAGTCGACTATGTGCGTCTTTGTTTTCTGTTCTTTATGCCCATTGTATGAGTATGTTGTCGCTGACTTGGTTTTTCTTTCGTGGGATAAGTCGAATTGCCAAAATCTTTTAAAGTATATTCGTAAAAGCGTGTTAGTATATATCTACAGGTTTGATATATATGTTTATTTTGTCAACAGATTGATTTAATGTATAACATGTACATGCTTTATTGGTTCTCTCGCAGGGCCGGATCAGGGGGAAGGGGTTTTCCAAACAAACACACTCCAGACACTCCAAGTAAAAAAAAAACTTACACACAAACGTACAGTCACTGATCGCTTGAAGTTTGACCATCGCTTTATTCTTGTGCACATTTATTGAGTATTATGCACACTCTGAGTAAACAGACACATATATTTATGCTCTGGTGCCCTTTCGAGGAAAGTCAAGGCCCTTTTGAAATTTTGGACCCCCACATCTCAAAGACTTGCCCTGATCCGGCCCTGTCTCGTGTGCAAATATCGGAGTTCTGTACGTGTTTCATTAAGGGTCATAGGAATAACATCTCTTTTAAGTTGATTGTAAAACAATGCATCAATTTGATACTTTTTGTTAGTCATACGTCTTTGCAGGACGGTAATGAACTCCATTTCCATCCAGTTTTCACGAGTTCTTGTCTTCCCTTCTACACGATGAAGTGTGGAAATGAGTCGCGTCGGTTTTGTACCAAATGACTGACGGTCAGGTGCATTAGGTGCAGCGGAACCCTTCTAGATTCTTGGAGCTGGATAATGAAAACGAACATTTACTGAACATATTAAACAGTAGAATTTATGAAAATTTTCATCCATAATATTCTTCCCTTTTTATCTTTTGACTTTTTTGTTATATAAAATAAGAAAATAAAGTTGATTCCAACGGTTAACGCATATCGCTATATCCTTGTGACTTTGCGTTTATTCAGCTAGTATCATTACATTATCATTATCCAATCCAAGCGGACATGCAGGCTGTTTTCAAAAGAACCTTTCTGGTCATAATCACGTTCTCGGCGCCTTCAGCGACGAACACGAACGCCATTTCGAATTCCAGAAGTAAGTATGCGTCACATTAGGCAGGCTATCATGAACAGTTGTCCGTTTCGAAGAGGTAAATGACTACACCACAGTTCAGATTAGGCAGGCTGTCATGAGCAGGTGTCCGTTTCGAAGAGCTAAATGGCTACACCACAGTTCAGATTAGGTAGGCTGTCGTGAGCAGGTGTCCGTTTCGAAGAGCTAAATGGCTACACCACAGTTCAGATTAGGTAGGCTGTCATGAGCAGGTGTCCGTTTCGAAGAGCTGAATGACTACACCACAGTTCAGATTAGGTAGGCTGTCATGAGCAGGTGTCCATTTCGAAGAGCTGAATGACTACACCACAGTTCAGATTAGGTAGGCTGTCATGAGCAGGTGTCCGTTTCGAAGAGCTAAATGACTACACCATAGTTCAGATCATGTAGGCTGTCATGAGCAGGTGTCCGTTTCGAAGAGCTAAATGACTACACCATAGTTCAGATTAGGTAGGCTGAGCAGGTGTCCGTTTCGAAGAGCTGAATGACTACACCACAGTTCAGATTAGGTAGGTTGTCATGAGCAGGTGCCCGTTTCGAAGAGCTAAATGACTACACCACAGTTCAGATCATGTAGGCTGTCATGAGCAGGTGTCCGTTTCGAAGAGATAAATGACTACACCACAGTTCAAATTAGGTAGGCTGTCATGAGCAGGTGTCTGTTTCGAAGAGCTGAATGACTACACCACAGTTCAAATTAGGTAGGCTGTCATGAGCAGGTGTCCGTTTCGAAGAGCTAAATGACTACACCACAGCTCAGATAGTAAAAGTTCACGGTGTGAAAATCTGAACAAAAATACCCACTGGGTTTAAGAATGTTGGGGCGAGGATGGGTTGTGAATTATTTTTTTAAATCTAAGAACACGATGTCTGGTGCGACTGCCAAAGCAGTATATATGTAACACTGAAATCAGAGCGATATATAAGACAAGACCAGTGTATGTTCCCTGATATCTGAAAGATCAATGGCATAAAGCATAAACATATCACATAAAACACAGTGTGCTCGGATTAAAAATCAAATAAATCAATGTTTTTATTTGCGGGTCCCTCGGATGCTTTCGCTCGATTCATTGTGCTGCAAGTTTACAACTATACAAAGCGCGCATGTCGGGTGTCTTCTAGACATTTGAAAGTCGACAAAAAGACTAGAATGTCCATCATTGTCAAGAACTGACGTCTCCAATACAGCCATAGATAGGTTGCAATTCAGTTAGGTGACCGCCATCTTTTAGTTCAACCTTTCCTAGTAATGAAAACTAAAATTATTGTACCAATATCTTATATCGAAATACCCACATCTGTCTGTGTGTCTCGGCTGCCAAACAAGAGGTCGTAAGTTCGAACTCGTGGCGGTATCCCAATTTTTTTTCCTGTTTTGTATTTTTGTGTTAAAATTTTCTTTAAAGTCGCTGATCCCGATTTTTAAAAACATTTTGTTTACTTTTTATTCCCATCCTAGACCGGGCGATTAAGCTACTAGTGAAATAAATATTATTTTACCTTGACATGTTATTGGTTTTACAAATATAAGCATTGCATATTTTTAACGACAGACATGCCATTTCCGTCAAACCCGAAATTAACGTCGGCAGTGCACGTCCGCCATATTTAAAACTAGTTCTAGCAAAGATAACTTCATCATACTTGCTGCTGTGGTAACAAATAGTGCCAATGCTATTATGGGAGGCGCTCTTACTTTCAGCAATAATTTCCCACATACCCAATTTTAAAAAAAAATTGCGCCGAGCGCTATCCGAGTCTCATTGTATAGAAAACTTACTGGAAATACACATTTACATTACAAATTACTTCATGCACATTGCTATTTATGTTGCAGTGTGTAACTGATGCAAACTAATTGTAGTCTTTGTTGTGAGGTTGCAATACCGTTTAATACAATACAGATCAATACTATTTATTTCTTTTTATTTAAAATATATATAAAGATATGAGCACATATGTCATGGTGAACATTTGAAGGTCATACAAAACTATTTATATGCAAGATCTGAAAAGCAATAGATCGTCAGACATATATATATATATATATATATATATATATATATATATATAGAGAGAGAGAGAGAGAGAGAGAGAGAGAGAGAGAGAGAGAGAGAGAGAGAGAGAGAGAATAAGTTTTTAAATAACAATGTAATCCTGTATTAACTTCTACTCCAAACTATAAGTTGCACCTCAGATCTCAAATTTGATTTAACACAAATACATCAAATGTAATAATCGAATAATAAATCATTATAATATATACTGTTGAGGACTTTTCGCCTTTTTCGACCAACTTTTCTGCAGATTATTTAAATAAAATGGGTTGAAGAAAAAAAATGAAATTACAAATACCCGGATGACTGGCATTATCTTGAATCGACCATATACGATGGTGTTCAGAAAAACTTAAATGTATATAATGACAAATATTTCTCTTCCTTATTTAGTATTTCAGTTTGCATTTATTTTGAACAGTGCCACGATACTGACCAGTAAACCGACTGTGATCGCTGCCATTGTCCTCAGGGAGTTGCTGCTCACAATTTTCTCTGTCGTCTGCATCACACAATGCTTTTGCAGGTGAAATACGATTTACATAGCTGACTCCTTCTATCAGGCTCTGTGTTAAGGTTTCTCCTTCTTTCTATAGATTTGCGTAGCTTATTGTTGGCGCAGACGAATTTGTATATCAAAACAATAGATAGATATCAAGCGCATAAAATTCTTTACTAAGTTCCAACGCTGTTGTCTAATACCGCAAACAAAAGTGAATCTCAGATGCATGAACTCGAGCGCGAGCACAGTATTCTACGTATTTGCCCACAAAATTGCTAGCGTGCAATCTGGAAAACGAGTGGGCAACAGCTAGTGTTTACGTTAACTTCTAGATTCAGTTAAAATGTCCTGTTGCAGTTACAATATGGCGATTTCAAATTGCAGGTCCATCACAAGAAGGCGAAATTATGACAAATTAACGTCTAGGAGCATTAAATAACCCGACAAAATGGACCACTCTTCATGCTAACACAGAAGAAGTATAGTAAAAGGTGTATACTTTTGACGTCTCAATTCCAAGCACAAACCAATGTCTTTATTTTAGTTTGTTCTGTGTTTCTGCACTGCCATTGAACACAGGCCTGCGTTACTTTCAAATATGCACGCTCGATGATATTTTGTAGACAATATTATATGTATCATGGCAGAAGATACTGCTTGAGGAGGGGCATGATGAGACACAATTTGATGGCAAAAGTGACAAAGCATATCATTACAGCATAGGCACCACAAAACATTTGTGCAAGGCATTTACCTTACATCCAGCTGTAGACGCTACCGTAATCAATAATTTCGGAGTCGCAAATATGAGTGCCAATCAGCTGCAGGATGATCTTGATCGCTATGATAAGGTATGAAAGTTTTGTTACGACCAGAAGTTAGGTATCTCATTAAAGAAATAGACATGACAGAAAGAAACACATGAAATGATATGGTGTAAAAGTTTTGTTACGACCAAAAGTTAGATATCCTCATTAAAAAGATAGACATGACAGAAAGAAACAAGAAAATGATATGGTGAAAAGGTTTTGTTACGACTAGAGTCAGCTATCCTCACTAAAGAGAGAGACATGACAGAAAGAAACACAGAAAATGATAAGGTATAAAACTTTTGCTACGACCAGAAGTTAGATATCCTCATTAAAAAGATAGACGTGACAGAAAGAAACACAGAAAATGATAAGGTGTAATGGTTTTCTTACGACGAGGAGTCAGCTATCCTCATTAAAAAGATAGACATGACAGAAAGAAACACAGAAAATGATAAGGTGTAAAGGTTTTGTTACGACTAGAGTCAGCTATACTCAATAAAGAGAGAGAGAGAGAGAGAGACATGACAGAAAGAAGCACAGAAAATGATACGGTATAAAAGTTTTGTTACGACCAGAAGTTAGATATCCTCATTAAAAAGATAGACCTGACAGAAAGAAGCACAGAAAATAAGGTGTAATAGTTTTGGTACGACGAGGAGTCAGATATCCTCATTAAAAAGATAGACATGACAGAAAGAAACACAGAAAATGATAAGGTGTAAGGTTTTGTTACGACTAGCGTCAGCTATCCTCACTAAAGAGAGACATGACAGAAAGAAACACAGAAAATGATAAGGTATAAAAGTTTTGTTAAGACCAGAAGTTAGATATCCTCATTAAAAAGATAGACATGACAGAAAGAAGCGCAGAAAATAAGGCGTAATGGTTTTGTTACGACAAGAGTCAGCTATCCTCATTAAAAAGATAGACATGACAGAAAGAAACACAGAAAATGATAAGGTATAAAACTTTTATTACGACCAGAAGTTAGATATCCTCATTAAAAAGATAGACATGACAGAAAGAAACACAGAAAATGATAAGGTAAAAAGTTTTAGTAGGACCCGAAGTTAGATATCAACAGTAGGTAATAATATTGATTCTGGCTCAAGGACTATATCCCCATGTGCCAGAGACTCTCATTAAGTATGATTTCCCTATTCCTGAGACTCCCATCCATCCCTCTCCCAACAACTATACTTTTTCCTCCACCAAAAGAGGATCCTGGCTCAAGGACTCTATCTCCAACAAGACCGCCCCGTCCCATCGACACGGAGCAGGGGTTGATTTTATTTATAAAGTTGAGATAAAATTTTATTTCGAACTGCTTTGCACTTTTGAGATTATTTTTAAAGTTTAGACAAAATGTCATACCTCATCACCGATTATTAGTGTTTCAACTGTTGACAATAGAAATATTTCATCATCATGATAATAGAGACTAAACTTTATTCTACCGCTCACACAACGACGACACTCAAATAAATCTTTCCTTTCTAGTTTATTAAGAGAATATGTTTTGTCAATAGAAAATACTTTTGATCGATCAAGATCAATCGTAAGTTTGGTATATTTTTGTTGACAGATTGGATCATGAAAAGTTATTAAACCCTTCTGACAATTTCTGGCTCAATTTTTCAAGATAATTGAAGTACTCGCTGTTTTCAGATCTGATAAGTGAAAGTTTTAGCCTGTCACGGCCACTGAAACATATTCCTGATGTTTCATTGTTAATTTCAACTGTCAACTCTTTACCGTCTATCGTTAGATATTTGATCTTGCCATTGTTGCTACGTGTCACTGTCAAATTTCAAACATTATTTTTATTGTTCACACAAACTTTCATACCCTAGTCATCAAATATAATATCGAGTATAGATTTATCGTCGGCGACTTTATCGCTGTCGTCAGATGAAAAGATAATATCAAGTATAGATTTATCGTCAGAACGACAGTACCCTAGTGCAAACGCATCTATTCCGTTGTCGCAATAGCGTTTGTCATCAAAATTAATTAATCCATTTTTGATAATAACATCTGTTTCAAGTTTATGGTGATTTGTTCGAATAGCCATTGCTCTTTTAAAACTAACGCCACCGTCAAGTGCGTAATTGTAATCATCAAACCTAATAGATTTTTTTTAACAAAATCACGAGGTAAACCTTTTGCTTTTTTGTTATTTTATTATTGTCTAGCAACACGGCATATATTTTACTCCGCAATCCAATAAAGTATTTGGTGATGAGGGAGTTCATTTCATCCTTAAACTTACCAATAACCTTTTTATTTGTAACATCATGAAATTTACTATCGCGAGGAAAATCGGAAAGATCAAAGAGATGTCGGTTATCAAAAATATCTTGATGTACATCCTCAGTCTCTATTTCATAAACAAGCGAGTCAGTATCGGTAAACAATAGTTTACTTGACGGCCACTGCTTCTTAACAAAATTATAATGAAAATCGTACATGAGCCACTTCGACAAATCAAGTACAGAAGCTCCAACATAGATCGGTTTATTTAGTTTTAGATTTGTTTTTCGTCGCTGCATCCCGACAAGGTTCTCATTAAAAATTTTCATGCTGACAAAATCATCATCTAATAAAGTTCTTCTCGGCGGTTGATATCATTAACTAGCTCGATGTTTACTCGCTTTCTAATATTTTCCATTGTCTTACCAAAGACTGAGTTGTTCATAAGCTTAAAGAAGTTTTTCTCGAAATCGGTTTTAGCTACAGTTCTCCTTGACGTGTTTGAGCTAATATAACCTCTCATCCAAGGCGACTGATTAAACTTTAACACTCTATGAACTTTCCTCAACACAAGACCAGCATCTACCGCTTGTTTTAAAATTTTGTAATGCAGAACATAATTTCGCTTATCAAGTAAATTTGGGACTAGTTTTTTTACCATAGAATTTTGCCTTGGTGATGCCAATGCTTGTTGTTCCCGAGATAACAAACTATGCTCGATTATCATTGATTCCGTACAAAACGGATAATCGTTATGTAAATCATGCAACGAAGCAGGATAATCGAGATCAACTTCAACGAAATAAGAA
>JAECUM010078583.1:0-11136 GCA_016617855.1 Megalonaias nervosa | reverse complement strand
CAAAATGTTTTGCTTAACAAAGAATTTAATTATCAAAGTCATACATAAAAATGTGAGAGGAACTTCAGTGTTATGAAGTGAATCCAAACTAATCCTTATAAAGGTCTGTGTAAGTCCTAAATGAATGAAAAGTTCCTTATTAATTTCAAAACCGGAAATGTACTTGACCTCCAAGAACAGTGACGTTGTCAAGATGACGTTGTCCAGAACTCCTTCGAATAATTTATAACTGTTCTAAATAATGAGCACTTTCTATTTCCGCTGCAAAAGTCCAAACAAAAGTTTATCCTCTGAATAATATATAAGTCAAAATAAAATACGTCTGCAGACTTCCAACAGGAATACAATAAGTGTGTATGACTTCAAAATCGGAATGAAAATGATTGCTCAGCTCTCTCTTTATATACAGTCAGTTGCGAGTGTATTTCGCAATGGAGCCCATTTGACAGAATACAGTACTCGCGTCGAATTGGCCAATTCATGTGAAGGATGAAGTGTATTTGTTCCACATTATTTTACTTTTGTATATTATTCTTTCTCGTTTGTATAGAGAGCGCTCTACAGATATTATGTTCTTCTGACAGTGACAGGTGTATGGTGAAGTTGTTTGCATCTGCAACAAGCACAATTGACTAATCTGATTAAAATCAGATTTCTACTGTCCTATTTGAAGATCTGACAGCAACCGCTCAGGAGTCATGTTCTGGTGACCAATGTTATTACCATAATCGCTAATTTTATCAGCCAATCAGGTGAAGTTTTATATCTTCTTTTTTGGGAGGCTGAGCAGTATGTCTGTAGAGTATGAATGTGCGCCGAACGATCTGATTCACTTTCAGATTTCTGAAAGCTGCATTTCCATTGGATAATTAAAAGGTCACCAGAACGTGACCCATAAGCGGTCCCTTGCAGATCTTCACACAAGACAATGAAGATTTAACTGTAATCAGATCGCACAATGGAGAGAATGTTGTACCTTTCATGTACTGTGGCTGAAATTTCTTAAGATATTGTAATTGTGCAAATTGTACATGATCTAAGCACACAACTAACAAAAATGGCTGTTTCAACTTAGCAAAACTAACTACCCTGAATTAGTCTAAAGTACGCTATCTTTAGCAGCTATTACAATAGAGAAAACGACTTTGCCAGACTAGGCAATACTAGTTTCTCAAAGAGCAATGCATGAATTAGAAAATATATTTTAAAAAAGTTAAAAAGAAATGTTATCATTTGTTTTTGTTTTTTACAATTTACCAAACTCTAATCCAAATTATACCCATCAATCATACACCAAAATAAAGACAATTAAACTTCCGTGTAATAATACCTAATATATACAAGGTCTTTTCAAAATGGCGAGGATAACCAGTGAGGAAAACTTTGAAAATTCTATTCCTTTAAAAAATGTAACCATATGCAAAATACAAAAACGTAGAACGCTACCATAATCTTGTTATATAGCTCTAGAGAGTGGAATACGTTGATTCCGTTTACTCTTGAGTTTCACACAAATATGGCACTCTTGTTTCTCAGTTTTTCCTACATTTATACTATTTTCTTTTACCAACATGATCCGCCCGATCCAATGCAATATGGAAAGATTGCTATTTGCCGTGTGAGATGAGAGTATTCTTTTTAATATGTCTCTAGTATGAGCTAACGATCTAACACCAGGCAATGCTGTTTAACACAATTGTTGTCTTTGTTATGGAGACTTAAACACTAGTTGGAACCATCCTGGGTGTTCGAGGTAACGAGATTTTACCAGTGTATATAGAAAACAAGAATACACAGACTTTAAATATATGAACTATGACCAAAATTATTAGCATATTTTACGTCTATGTAATCTAATTACTTGTGTGTTAGTTTTAAATTTCTTTTTTATTTTATTTTTTTTCCATTATATGTTATTGTAATGATAACTTTATTCACTGGTTTTGACATTTTTCCGGAAAATTCAGTTCAGTTCTGTTAAACCTGATAAATACGAAGTTCGTAGAAACATTGTATCTTTTGGTGACCTAGATTTCAGTGCCAGTTTCAGCTCTTTTGTAAACAACTTTTTAAAAAAAAAATATTGTTGAATCTTATAGTAAGAATCGTTCAGTACAATCGAATCCGTACGTGGCCTACGTGATAATTGTCATATGATGTTACTACGTCTCTTGAAAGGAAGTGATCACGTGACCTATCAGGTGGTCCGTTCTACGTTGTAGTTACAGTTAAAGTGATGTTTCGTAGTGTTTTTTAGTCAGTCGTAATTCATACCTTCGGGCTCAAAGGTATTATTTTTGTTGTTGCTAGTTTGAATTAATTTTTTTTTTAATTTAAAATAATTTATTCACCCTGGAAAATACTTGTGCTCATGAGAATTCTTGGACAAAGACATTTACTGAACATTATTTGGAATTCTAAAGCCGGACTATTATTCTTGCTGATTCAACAAGGAACTGTTGACACGACAACACAAAACAGGTTATCGAAAACGTCATCGTCTTCCATCTTGGAACTTCATCGTGATTCGAACTTTGATTCATTTAGAACTATTTAGTGATAGGACTTATATTTTTAATTATTGGATTAATTTTGGATTGGATTCATAACCGTAAGACCTTTTTCATATTTTTACCGTGTTTTCTAGGGAAATAAATTATTTTGTTAAAGCTTGTTGGCTTCACTCTTTTCTTTGTTACTTTTGTACGAGCCAAGACATGTAACACATATGAAATTAAATAAATGAAAAATTATTTTTTTATCCGTCTGGGATTCTCTGTACACATTTAGCATTAGGACTTGGCTGTAAAGACAAGAAGATAAGGTCCCTGTGTCTCTCAGAGCAATAAGTTATTGTCAAGTAAGATAATGAATTTCTGGAAGACGTCATACATTCCAGAATAAATATCATCATTCAAATCTCTTTCTAAACTTTGATTAGCTGCTTACAATATCACTAAGGATACTCTATTATGGTTTCGATATATTTGACGTAAGGAAAACACATTAATCATTTCCTAGCACTGGCTTTTCGTCATTTTACAAGATTAAGATTTTGGAAGACGAGAGATTAAAACACACGATACTTTTTGCGGTAATCGTACCACCGTGGTTTACATTTGCCATATGAATCATTAGTTTTCACATATATCTTTTGACTTGAAGAGTCGTACATATTTGGAGGAGTTAATTGTGCAATTAACTTCCTGTAAGATGTATCCATGGGGATAAGTAGGGCGTGTGTGATTAATCGTCAGTATATGGCAGTATATCATATCGAAGACACGATTTCTACACTTGCAACAAAAAATACAATTAACCAAATCTATAATATTCGCGTGTGATGCTAGTCATACAAAGGGTGTAAATGAATCTCTCTGAAACGACTTATTATTTTTTGATGTACTAATTTTCGCCAAACGAGAAAAGAAGACCAGTCGTGCGCGGTATTACCGGTATAACGGTTTAACGTGATATTTATTTCTAGTGGTAGGGTATCACGGAACTTTTCACTGTACCGGTACTTCGGTAGTTTCTTTCAGTATGGAGTATATGGCAATTCACCGGTAATCTTGCTACGAATTTAGTGATATTAAAATCATGTCATCATTTTTCATGACAAAAAGAATCCCCAATTTTTTTTTTTTTTGGGGGGGGGGAATTCTTTAAACAGATTAGTTGTATTTGTCACAAATTAATTTCCAATATTACAAATATAATTATATTTATGAATCTTTAATCACATATTTGATACGTGTCAAATATGCCAACGTTCCGGCCGAAAGGGATTTTGTTAAAGATATTCGGACCAAATAAAACTTTTTTAAAAAATTAGGATTAAAGAAGAACAAATGCAATGTTTTCGGTGATGTACTACCATGTGGTAATGTGTAATGTCAATGTGTTCCGTTCTAAAAACGAGAATCATCCTTAGATTTTCAGGAGCGCAGTTGTTTCCTTCTTGAAGTTTACGTAATTTCCCACGTCCACAAAATATTTTCTCGTTTGTTGGGTCAGTGTGTTTTGTTGACTGACTCTTTTGAAACATCATGGCCCGGGTGTTAGCATCCTACTCAAAGTTTACCTGCCTATTATATCAATAGTGTACCTACTAAGTGGTAGGCATGAGTGTAAACACTTCCTGTCTTTATCAACGAGCTTTGTAATGTCAGCACGATGCCTTTTACATGGTGCCATCTATAGTGTAAACTTAATCGTCCCACCTTAGATAGTTTTTAGATGACAACTTCTATAACAATTAGCATGCACATTGGAAATCCATCTACCAAATGGTACTGACCATATAATGGGAGACTGCCATTTTTATTTCAAGCTAAGATTTTTTCTTTTCTCTTACCTCAAGATAATTATTTTTTTTAAAGTAATAAAATGGATATATAATATGGTGCTAGTTTTCTTTAATTCAGAGCAAGATATTTTCCCAGCTATTTGAGATCTGGAATTGTGAAGAAAAAAAACAGTACAGGCGTCTGCCCCAGAAAATTATAAAATTCAATAGCGCTGATCAAAATTTTAAATGAATGGCAAATACAAACTGTCGTAATAACTAGTCTGTGCCAGTTTTAAGAATAGATGACACAGATGCAAACTTATCCCCAATTATATTTCGCACTGATGAAGTATCTGAGTATATGAATATCAGACAGGAAAATATATACGACCCTATAATCTGTTTATCTCTTGACAAAGAATTAGGTCCTGATCTCATTAGTCATGGGGTTACTTAGAGGAAACTTTTTTAGGTCCCGATCTCATTAGTCATCTGGTTACTTAGAGAAACTTTTTTTTTAGGTCCCGATCTCATTAGTCATCTGGTTACTTAGAGGAACTATTTTTAGGTCCCGATCTCATTAGACATCGGGGTACTTAGATGAACTATTCCAGGTCTTGATCTCATTAGTCATCGGGTTACTTAGAGGGACTTTTTTAGGTCCCAATCTCATTAGTCATCGGGATACTTAGAGAAACAGTTTTAGGTCCCGATCTCATCGGTCGTCGTGTTACTTAGAGGAACCTTTTATAGGTTCCGATCTCATTAGTCATCGGGTTACTTAGAGGAAATTTTTAGGTCCCGATCTCATTAGTCATCGGGTTACTTAGAGAAACATTTGTAGGTCCCGATCTCATTAGACAATTGGTGCTTATGGGAATTTCAGCTTCTATTGTAAAACTGCGTGCACGCATAATTAATACACCTTTGAATGAAATTGAAATTTACAACTTAGAAATCGGATGGTGTCAAACCAGTCATTGAAAATAAGTTAAATGCAAACCGTCAAATCATCGTTATATGCACAACTGAGTCATGAGGGAAAATATTTGAAAAAATACTTATTCTCGTACTTGTTTCACAAATTTTTTTACACGAGAATTACTTATCAGCTTTCGTCTGGATTTATACGAAACAAGTTGACTGTAGTCAAACTGACTGAATGCATGCTCAAATTGTTCAGTCATCTGAAATTGAATAACTTAAATGTGAATCATTTTTAGCGATATTTCTAATGCTTTTTACTGTGTATAGCCCAAAGGATTCTAGCTAAAACGTAGAGAATGTGGTTTCAATTGAAATATATTACACTGATTTGCCGATTACCTTTCTTTTGTAAATTCTGCAGTGTTTGATACGAAACATTCCAGCATGTGCTCCCAAACGGTTTGCATTAGGTCATTATTTTATCACGTTGTGTGCTGTCTGTCGGTCTGTTTCATATTTCGATCCCGCTTAACTAATTTGATTTTTCCACCATCTACCGTCACCAGACTTTGTAATCTGTCCGCAATCGTAAAACGGAAAACAAGAGATAGCTGGCTTAAATGGCCAAAGGTCAATGTCACAGGGACTGACAGAAGGAAAACGGTTTCCACACATTAGTTTGGCTTATATACCAGACACATTTACCACTTTGTGTAAATGGGTTGCTTTTGAGAGAAGAAACACAGATGTTGGATTTGGGATCGAAAGTTCAAAATAAAGGTCACCGTGACATGAAAAGAACATATGGTTTCTGAACGATATCATGAGTTTTTTCCACACCTTCTTTAACCAAACATTGATGATGGGGGATGTTTGGGAGTCAATAGATCAAAGTTCAAGGTTACAGGGAGTAAAGCATGGCAAATGGTTTACAAAACTCCGTCAGTTCTGTACCACAGGCCATGACTTAACTTTGTATATGGCTTATATTTTAGACAATTAAGACACCAACTAAATTATGGGTTTAAAGATCAAAGGTCAAGGTCAGCAAGACTCTTAGTATGAAACCTGTTTCCATAAGAGAACTTAAGTCTTATAATGAAACAACCACTAAATTGTATGGGTGCCTTTCATTTAAGACAGGAAAGATTATAAATTTTGTGTTCAATAGGCCAATGGTCAAAGTTACTGTGGCATGAATATAAATATTAGTTTCTGTACCAAAATGTTAGTTCTTGCAAATGTAGATTCACAGTAGATGCTGATGGCTTAACATTGGATAAAAAAAAACAAATCTATTGAACTGTGGGTCAAAGGGTTAAAGTTCAAAGTCACTTTGAAAGAAAAATGGTGTTTGTGATATAGCTTAAGTTGCAAACCAAGTACCTTGACATATGTTTACGGAGGACTCTCACTTAAGAATAAGAGGGGGTCTGTTAATTTTGGCGTCAAATGTCAAAAGTGTGAGTAATAAAATGGATTGTGCATGTAGCTTTTATTCTTAATTCCTTCACAAAACTTGGTGGATGTCTCTTACATTTAGGATAGGCCTTTATATTCTGGGGTTTAGATGTTAAAGTGTAATGTCATTGGATATCTTTTAAGAACATAGTGGTTTATGAAGCGTAAGTCTAGTTTAAGCGCGTATACTTTGACCAAATGCCAATGTCATTGAGACGACAATGTTCCGGCAGTGCCTAGTACAGGATTATTAACAAAGAGACATACATATAGTGTATGGTACTTTTATTCTTATGTATAGTACTAATATTGCAATTGATTTTTTGCTGACTAGGGTTCTCTCACACGTATATCTCCAGATATTTTCGTGTTATTTAAAAACTCATGAATATGTGGACCAAACCAGCGTCCAATATTGAGGCTGTTTTATACAAAAAGAGTTAAAGAATTGATTCTCCACTGTACATATAGACAAAAAAAAAATCAAAATTACATTGACAAATTTTCTAACAGATAGATAGAAAACATTAAACTCTACTTTTACAGTTGCATGAGCGCGCTTTTGAAGAAGTTATTACCACTTATAATAGGTCATCCGTCAAACATGGATACTGAAGAAGTGCTAACTGATTATTCCATTTCCATTTAGCTGGTTCACAAATGAATGCCTAATAGCACACGGGTTACTTCCCAGGTGATATGGTTACACAATTAGTGGCGTACAAAGAGAAAATGGCGCCCGGGGCGACGATTATGGTCCCGCCAACGGTTTTCCTGCAATTTAATTTTATCATATGTTTTTTTTTCCGCCCCAAGACCTCTGGCGCCCGGGGCAAACAACAAGTCCTCCGCCACCCCGTTAATACGCTATGGTACACAATAAATGAGTACTTTTGGTCCAATAGAACTTTACGTTGTAAAAAAATCCACAGAGACAGTAAAATTAATTACCACACGCAAAGCTCAGCTGTATAAAGTCATTTCCTATAAATGAGCGAAAAGAAATATATTGCGCTTCCATTATATCCAACACTCACGATAGATAATAGTTTTCATTCGCCATCCGCGGCACAACGTGAAACAGAGTCGAACGTATGCAGATTATAACTGAGTTGGTCAAAGAGACGAGATCTAACACTATAGACTTGTGAGAGGGAATGCCAGGTAGCGTACAAAGGTTTGAATTGTGTTGAGGTTACCATGGCAACAGTTTCCAGTGGTATAGGTGCTACAGAAGATGAATGTTGCAAGAGTAACTTACAGTGAAGTCGTTATGGGTTGTTTTGTTGGTTTTTTTTTTTTTTTTTTTTTTTTTTTTTTTTTTTTTTTTTTTTTTTTTTTTGTTTTTTGCCTTAAGAGGGTTTGGTTAACCTTTGTTAGGAGTTGTTTCAGAAGTTTTGAAAAAGTCAATTTACAAGAATATTTTAAAACATAAGATAGTAAATCCACTAGTAATAAGCTGAACACTATTACCGACATATAAAGCAATAATTGACTATGAAATCAATCACGGTGAATGTATTTTGATTATCAACAAATACAACAGATACATCAGGTAACAAATACGACCAGGAAGAAAGCAAACAGTACATAAAGTCAAAACATATGTGAATTAAAAAAGATCTTCCTAGAGAAAGGAAAATGCATTGTAGCAGAAAGTTTTTTTGAAAAAAAAAAAAAAAAAACTAACAGTATAGGGCTAAGCTGTTCCTGTGGCACACATGTAGAACACAGCCTTTGCGAATCATAACAGGAAATATATGATTGTTGCCGATGGCATGTAGAACACAGCCTTTGCGAATCATAACAGGAAATCTATGATTGTTGCCGATGGCATGTAGAGCACAGTCTTTGCGAATCATAACAGGAAATCTATGACTGTTGATCAAAGTAGGAGTAAAGTCACTCTGCTGGCAAGGATACAAATTCAGCTGGAAAACGTTAACTCTTTAGCTGTTTTAGTTTATCCTACAGAAATGGAAAATTATATTACAATCATGGAACACGATGAGAAAGAAGTATCAAGAATCCAATTTATAATTTAAGTTGTAATCTATTATACATTTTGTTTATGGTTATTACAATGTTTGAAATGAACTGAGAAACAATATATTCTCCTACAAAAATTAAACAACTTTTTAAATGTCGATGTTCTTTTACAACCAAAACATATATGTTTATATACAAAATGTGCGTATTTACCATGTTTATGTCGATAACACAAAACTATTTGTTTTGTAGCTATTCAGCTTTGTTAGGGTCTTATCTGTTAATGACGTTCTTCGTAGAGTTCTTGTTTCATATACAGTTGCCGGTCAGTGCAAGAAATTACAAAAGAGTACCTTGGATAGGTTCAATATTAGTACAAAAGATGACGACAGAAAAGGAAATTTCACGGCGTGCCAGTACCATATTTTTTCTACCTTTCTTCTTTTTTCCTTTTTTTCTCACGTAAAGCAAACTGCAAAAGCACAATGAGAGATATATCTTTAGAGGTTAGAGGTCCTAGTGAATTTGATTTTATAAGCACAGAGTAGAAATAAATAACAAAGTATCACGAATTAAGGTGGTCCTGTAAAATCAACCGATGCAGATATTATACGTTTGTACAAAGAGATGCTGATGCTCAAATACGTCAGACTAAGGATGATAATAATATTGAAGATATTAAAGCATGGACAGAAAAAAGTAGAGAATGCATTAACAGCTATTGAGCAGACTGGTGGTAAAAGCTCTGACACATTCTCAGAAAAACCAAAAGATAATGATAAGAACAGATATAAAAATCACGATGCATAATAGCTGTTTAAGCAGAGATTCAATACATTATATAATATTATATTCACCCAAAAATCGTAGGAGAAAGAGCAGAAGAAATACCAAAATATGCAATAATATTCAAACCAAATGAACAGAGGATAATCAGTCAGATGCATAGAGTGTCATGGACATGAGTAAACAAAACCAATTTTGAACTAATTACAGAAAGATTTCTCTCACGCAATTGAACGAAAATAAATAAACGAAACAAGATAAATTTAAAACTGAATTGGACATTTAGATGCACATGACGAGTCTTGGCTATTAGAATGAATTTCCTTTTTTAAAAATGATAAACACAAAAAGGAATTTTAGAGAAAAACAACCACACTCGTGGAGATATATCACTTTACAACTTATATGTTCGTAATACTAATTTTTATCTATATGCTGTTGATATGATGGAAGTTGAGGATGTAATGTGGAAGTTGAGGATGTAATGTGGAAGTTGAGGATGTAATGTGTGCAAATGCTGAAAATGTTGGTAGTGTCTGTGGACTCAGTCTCATAAATGGATTGCTCTACTGTTTCGAAGCTTTCAGAATTTAAATTTATTTGGTGTTTATAGATTTAAACATGCTCCGTCAAACTTTGTAGTGGGTGAAAACCAAGAATAAGAACACGAAATCATTTCTCTCCAGGATGGTTTCAAAGGGTATTTTGACAATGAGAAACAAATGTGGGGAAAATGATTTAGAAAAAGTTGCTCAACTCAGCAATGGAAGACCTTCTTTATATCGTTTATTCTCAGTATTTCCAATCAGGGCAGCAGTTTTTAGATGTGATACATTATTTAGTTGATAACGAACAAAAAGACCAAATTTAGTAAGGTGAGTCTCAACAATTTTTACACTGACAATCATTGTGTCTGGCATGACCTAAGGAGTACACGTGATATTAAATTAAATTAAGGAGTACACATGATATTAAATTAAATTAAGGAGTACACATGATATTGAATTGCATGTTATGAATTATTTTATGAGCAACAAGATATCCGCCTACAGATCAACAGCAGAAAAATTACTGATTCTCACAAAATGTATATTCATTTTGTTTCAGATATTTGTATAAGCATTCAATACATTCGGCTAAACAAATATTGTTTTAGGAATGAAAAAATGTACCTCTCAGCATGATAATGTATGAGTGACTAATTATGGAAAAATTAGATTTGCGTTAGATCTCGTAGAGACTAAAGACGGAAACCTTTTCGACACCATTATCAGCTCTCTAACGCCTCTGTTCAGCAAGACTTACAAAAGAAAGTGTTTACTAAAATAGGAAACGCTTATTGTGTTAGATCCAGAAGAGAAACTAAATAAGTGGTGATAGTTACAGGTTGATGTTATCAATGAATCAATATTTTATTTCCAAATACTGTGGGAATATTGAATATATAAGACAAAAAAAAAAAAAAACGATTTAACCTGAACAAAGTAGCTTTACATGGTTCACATTTTGAAATATTTGTATGGATGACTGGATAAAATTACAACTCTGTTACAAAGGTAATATACTGTATTAATTTCTTTTTGTGGAAGGGGGTGAGATTTATAACAAGAAGATACATGCGATTGAATAAGCAAATTGGACAAGTATCTTTGAAGTTATAGTTATATATATATATATATATA